>JADBJO010014803.1:35000-40000 GCA_016801955.1 Conus betulinus
CACACACACACACACACACACACACACACACACACACACACACACACACACACACACACACACACACACACGAAGTGACAGCAAACGTTTGAATTCACCCATCAATCAGCCAAAAGACAGAAGTACTAATCTTCACAGCACGCTCACACGCGTGCACGCACGCACGCACGCACGCCCGAACGCCCGCACCCCACACGCGCACGCACGTACGCACGCACGCACGCACGCACACACACACGTAAACACACACACACACACACATACACACACACCTCTCTCTCTCTCTCTCTCTCTCTCTCTCTCTCTCTCTCTCACACACACACACACACACACCTAACACACACACACACACACTCACACACGAGGTGGGAGAGCTTCTTCGTTTGAATTCGCCCAGTAATAAATCAGCCCAAAGACAGAATACTAGCCATGACATGAATTTCTTTCCGGAGAAAATGAAGAAGAGTGGACAATGACTATATAATACCCTGTCTCTGAACATCAGAGAAGAAAGGACGATGACCATATAATACCCTGCCTCTGAAAATGAGAGAAGACAGGACGATGACCATATAATACCCTGCCTCTGAAAATGAGAGAAGACAGGACGATGACCATATAATACCCTGTCTCTGAACATCAGAGAAGAGTGGACGATTACCATATAATACCATGTTTCTGAACATCAGAGAAGACAGGACGACGACCATATAATACCCTGCCTCTGAAAATCAGAGAAGACAAGACGATAACCATATAATACCCTGCTTCTGAAAATCAGAGACGAAAGCACGATGACCTATATAATACCCTGCCTCTGAAAATCAGAGAAGAGTGGACGATGACCATATAATACCCCGCCTCTGAAGATGAGAGAAGACAGGACGATGACCATATAATACCCTGCCTCTGAAAATCAGAGAAGACAGGACGATGACGATATAATACCCTGCCTCTGAAAATGAGAGAAGACAGGACGATGACCATATAATACCCTGCCTCTGAAAATGAGAGAAGACAGGACGATGACCATATAATACCCTGCCTCTGAAAATCAGAGAAGACAGGACGATGACCATATAATACCCTGCCTCTGAAAATCAGAGAAGACAGGACGATGACGATATAATACCCTGCCTCTGAAGATGAGAGAAGACAGGACGATGACGATATAATACTCTGCCTCTGAAAATGAGAGAAGACAGGACGATGACCATATAATACCCTGCCTCTGAAAGAGTGGGCCACTGGGACAACTGGGTCCCAATCGACTCCAAGGAAACCTTCTGAAGGGTATGTTACAAAAGAATTAGGACAGAGGGTATGACCACACCTGCTCACCCTGAGACTTCTATAGCTGTATATCTTTTTTTCTTAAAGTGTGTTTGTAATAACTCCGCCTGACAACATGGACAAACGAATCTCAACACAAAACATGACGCGTTTCGACCTCTTGGATCTTCCTCAGACAAGATAACACTTCAACGAAAACGAAGAACAAGTAAAAATTAGCTTGTCCAATTCGGCACAAGATTGGTGTTGCTGCCATGGTTTTTCGTTGTCCTAAGTGTTGTTTGTCTCGCCTGAAAGAATTCCTCAGAGGTCGAAACGCGTCGTGTTTTGTCTTTGCGATTCGTTTGTCCATGTTGTTTGGCGGAGTTATTACATACACATTTCAGGATTTGTTTCGATTTCCGCCTGCAGTCGCTTCCCTTTGCAGCTACTGTTGATGTGCTTTTCAACAGACATGAGTGTATATTCGACACAAAGTGTGCACGGAATTCCATGTTTCTGTACAAGCGGGAAAGGAGAGGGAGAGGGAAGGAGAGGAGAACGGAGGGGCGGGGGTGTATTTGTTTCGTTTTCAGTTTCATTGCAGAGGCTTCTTCCTGGTAGAAGGCACCTGGTCTGGCATAAACTGCGCATCAATGGGCTCTTTCTGACACAAATGACTTTCACACACCTGATTCAGCGGCATACTTTGGCGCAGGCGCATGCTCCCTCGAGGGTTGTTTGAGGTTTTGTTTGTTTGTTTGGTCGTTTGTTTTTGTTTGTTTCTTTTGTTTTTGTGTTATGTTTGTTTGTTTTTTCTCTCTCTCTCTCTCTCTCTCTCTCTCTCTCTCTCTCTCTCTCTCTCTCTCTCTCTCTCTCTGTTGTTTTGTTTTGTTTTGTTTTTCTTTTACGTTCCAGGTCACGTTGTCGAAGCAACAGAAACCGCCTCACAACATTTCGCGCGCGGATGTTACCAAAAGTTGTCGCTCTTACATGAAAGCCTCCTCCAACCCCCGACCCCCACCCCTCCCATCCCCCCACCCCCCACCCCTCCTCCCCTGGTAAACTCTGCAAGTGCAATAACCGCTCAAGATCTTCGTATCCAGAATTCTTTTTTTTTTTTTTAAAGATGTATTTTTACATTTTAGTTCACCGTATTCGTCGCATTTCACCGAACCTGGGTGCAGAGACGGCTAAGTGATATGGGTAAGTAGTAGGTCTGTATGACCCCCCCCCGAGGTCATTGAGGAAGACCAGGACCCTTGTGCCCATCTCTGCCGCAGGTTCTACAATGCCTTGTGAGGAGTGAGTACTGTGGAGGACGTTCGGCGGGTGCGTCACCCTAACGGACACCGTAACAATTTCAAAGGGAGACACAAGAGAGGGGGAACTTTCTAGAAAGACGTCATAGCAATAATGCCGAGTTGCAAGCCTCCTTTTACTTACCACTTTTAGATCTTTGTATTTTCGGTTAATGTAGTGCTGTTGTTGATTCATTTCAAACATTTCGAAGGTGAACGTATGCCTGATTGTTTAGTTTTGTTGTCAGATCGATTGCTAATGCGACTGGAATATTCACGTTTATGTTAGAATGGTCACCTGGTCTCCATAAGGTCTAGTGCATGACCGAAGGTTGGAGAATGTTGTAGAAGCTGATGGAATCACATTCGCACAGCCTTGTTGCGATTTCATTAGTTACGCTTACCGATATGCAGAAAATTCTGGAACAGAATAATCAAGTATGTTCAAGAATTTCTTTAGATAACATGTTAAAGGATGAGAGCTGTGTGACTGGGAGGGAGAGAGAAATGAGGAGTTGTGTGTTTTTTTTTTTGAAGAGTTCTGGTTACTATCGAGCACAGAAGTGTTCGAGTCTTCACTGAGTTTTGAGTGTAGTCGATGAACAGCTGCCATTAGTAGAACAGTCGCTGCTGCTGTACGACTGAGTTCCTGTGTGACTTATTGAACTTGAAGGTCAGTGATTGTTTTGTTTTTTTCCCTGTAGTCCTCAACGTTTGTAAATCAAAGGATCCTCTTCATTTTGATACAGCCTGGTGTATTTTATCGTCTGCAAGCTGAACACCTACCCACAGGATCTACAGCGAACTTTTTTGCAAGCTACTGCACTTTACTTGTACTGAGGAGGTCAGCGGTCTGGCGTGTCACAGACGACCAGCCAGCTGTCAACCCATACTGGAAAGTACAGGCTCAAAAATCCTTTCACACATTATTAACACACTGACCACCGCCGTGGCAAAGTGGTTGTGTCGCGGACTCGCGGCTGGTAGGTCGTGGGTTCAATTCCCATCAGAGTCATTTACTGTGAGATTTTTTCTGCCCCGACCAGCTCCTACTTACAGTTGAGTTTTGCTACGCGCTCTATTGGGAAGATTCCGACAAGACAGTCGAGTTTCATCCACTTCATGGATGAGTCTCCGAGAGTTTTGCTCATATTACCTGACCAACATTGCAGGTGTCTGTATCTCTCGGGCCTGGTTGACGCCGGATGTGTTATGAAAGTAAACGTAGAGTACAGCCCTGTCATGCAGTCTCTGCCCGGAATGGAAATTCGTAGCATCATCTTCATCATCCTCATCCTCATCCTCATCGATCAGCACAAAAAGATCTCAGATTCTGTGGCCCTTCATGGCCTACTCTCATGGTGACCTCAGTTTCGATGTCCTCTTCACATCTATGGCCTTGGTTTAATTCCGTCACGGTCAGCCCATTTGAAGCACGTGCTGATTGACAGAGAGTTAAAAACAATTCCTGTATCGACAGGAAAAAGTGCCACCCCCCATTTTTAATTCTATGGCGACAGAATACATAAACGCCTGTATCGATAGGAAAAAGAGTCATCCCCACTTTTAATTCCATGGTGACAGATCACATTAAAAAAAACCCAAAAAACCTGCATTGGTAGGAAAAAGAGTCCCCCCCCCCCCCCCCCCCCCCCCCCCCCCCCCCCCTGTTTAATTCCATGGCGACAGATCACCTTAAAGACCTGTATTGATAGGAAAAAGAGTCCCCCCCCCCCCCCCCCCCCCCCCCCACCCCCACCCTGTTTAATTCCATGGTGACAGATCACCTTTAAAAACCTGTATTGATCAGAAAAAGAGTCGTCCCCCGTTTTTAATTCTACGGTGGCAGATAACATAGAAAACTGAGTTGATACGGAGAAGAGTCATCCCCATCTTTAAATCCATTGTGACAGATTACATAAGAGATGTATTGACAGGGAAAAAAAAAGTCTACCTGGTGTTTAATCCCATGCTGACGGATCATGGGGAAATCCTTCCTGTTTCTTGGTTGTTGTCAAGACGTTACAGGCCAACCCCCGTGATTACTGAAGGTGCATTTGGTCAATTGCAGTCTGCACGCGCTACATCGATCAAAGACTCAGCCTGTGATGGTAGGTAGGTGACGTCATCCAGACGTTGCCCAATAGACTGCTCTCGATAGACCACCACGGTGTCCCTACCCTCTTCTTCCTCCAAGGGGATTACTTTGCTCGACAGGCCGTTCATGAGGAAGTCCTGCCTCACCTGGTGTAATATATGAACAATGCTGTCACTGCCAGATACTGTCAGCCGTTATGTACAATGCTGTCACTACCAGATACTCTGTCAGCGGTTATGTACAATGCTGTCACTGCCAGATACTCTGTCAGCCGTTATGTACAATGCTGTCACTGCCAGATACTCTGTCAACGGTTATGTACAATGATG
>JADBJO010014804.1:0-45000 GCA_016801955.1 Conus betulinus
TTGCCATTCCACAAAAAACTTTTTGGAACCACAGAAATGCCTAAAACCGTTGACCCTTTTCCCAACTGTTAATTTCAAAACTTTTCCCACCTGTAGGCGACACTTTTGTAACTGCAGAGCGATTGCAGACTTTACATGGCCTAAAGATCATAAAAGAAAAAGAACACACACACACTTTAAAAATACATCATCAGCATTGCCTATGAGAGGCAAGGATGACCTTCTCCAGGTCACACACCGTATGTCAGTGCATAAATAGGCCTGCCGTGCCAAGATCGTTTTCCTACCCATCCCCTCCCTTCACCCTGTCCTACCCTATCTTTATGATTAAGATGGAGAAACTGTCGATACACTCTGCCAGACTTTGTGGAAACGAACTTCTGGCTTCATCTGATGTTTACCCACTCGCAAAGCACACCAGTCAAGACATGCAAATAATTCCCAGTTTCTATGATGTAGTAATACACCATCTTCAAGGGCCACAAGGAAAGCAGATGGGGAGGGGGACATTGCATGGCAGGGGAGCAAAAATTGTCATTTTCAATTTGGTTTTTACATTCTAATTTACATTAATGGACAGAATCGGGTCCTCATAGCTCCATCTTGCTCAAAGGTTGAGCAACAGTGATGATATGCCCCAAACAATGACCCCCTCAAAGTCTTCCTCGCTTCCCTCGTTTTTCTTTTTTTTTTTTTTTTTTTGCAGTCCCGTCTTCTGTGCCACCTCAGTGGCACTGCACCATGCCATTCATTCTGATCATTTGTCCACAGCCAAAGCCCGGCCCATCCCCCACCAGCCCGGCCCACCACAGCCCGGCCCATCCCATCCACGGCCCTGGCATCAACGCTCCACAGGGAGCAGTCAAAATCAAGTCATCATGAGGCAACCCCCCTGAGAAGACACTGCACTGCTGCCAAAATCACCTCAATGGTGTCAGTGATGCCTGTTCTGATTCAACATCTACAGGACACCGCCCACTAAGACCCCTACTGACGACAATCATTGCGTAGTCGCAGAGCCCACGTGAGTGAACTCTCCCTCTGGGGGGCATGACCACATCCATCCAAAGAAAGTCCCCATAAATTTGCTGATGCTGATGACCTTGCAGAGCCAAACCTAGACCATATATGTGGAGAGGTAACTGACACTGAGGCAACCATGACAGCAGTGCATGAAGACTCACAGAATTTAAGACTTTTTTTTTTAATGCCGATCGATGAGGATAAGGACGATGAAGATGATGCTACGGGTTCCATTTCCAGTCTGAGACTGCAGGGCTTTGTCCATGTCAAGTTGGGCAAGTGCTGAGCAGAGTAACAGAATTCAGTTTCTGCTGCTCTTTCAAATTATACTGCTGATACTCACAAGTATGACTCCTGCTGATGTTTAAAACCCAATCTGTCAAGTTCACAATTCTCTCACAAAGGGCCAAGATTTTCAGAAGACAGTCTCTGCCTAAAGTTTCCTCTCTGAGCTTCCTCTGCTTTACTGAAGGATTATATTTACTGAAGATCAAACACATGACACACATTTCCCTGAAAAAAGTATATATTTTTCTTTTATTAAAAAATGCTATATTTTCCCCAACTCTTTTGTTCTGGTAAACCTTCCGTAGGCTTAATAATCAGAAAAGAAAGGTTCATCGTATATTTTTTTTGTTATAAAAATACCAAATTTTCCCAACTCTTTCGTTCTGGTAAACTTTCCTTAGGCTTAATAATGAGAGAAGAAAGGTTCGTTGTGTATTTTTTGGTTATAAAAACGCCATATTTCCCAACTCTTTTGTTCTGGTAAACTTTCCTAGGCTTAATAATGAGAGAAGAAAGGCTCATCGTGTATTTTTTTGTTATAAAAACGCCATATTTCCCCAACTCTTTTTGTTCTGGTAAACCTTCCTTAGGCTAAATAGTGAGAGAAGAAAGGTGCAACTCTTTCATGACTTTCTACACAGTCCATGACTATGATCAGTCCCATCTTACAGAAGATAACTATAACCGTCTTTTCTTTCAATATGAAAATTTGGTAATCCACAGTGGCATTCCTTTTTTCTTCATCAACATATAAACACATTTATTTCTACATTTTTAAAAAGAATAATACACTTTTACTACTAATACCAGTGCAGATCCTTTTCTGTGTCTGTAACACAGATGAATCAGTCCCTGTATTCCAAAGAGGCTTTACAGGCAGCAATGTCTATAAGCTAAGACCAGCTGCTGATGGCAGAACCATTTCCTCTGCCTTGCTCCTGACCTGATCTGCTTGATCAATCACTTTGAAGATTTCTTTGATGAAGCGAAATCTTTTTCAATTCACACCATAAACAGTAGAAGTGAAATGTTTGCCAAGATCATGAAGGTCCAAAAACTGCATTTATGTTATAAATTGAATGATTCCTCTGTAAGAACACATACAAATGGATGTAAACCAAACTTTGCAAATCAAAGTCCAAATATGATGGGAATCCTATCATTAAAGGTTTGAGAACCTAACTAGTCATAACTCACATGAATGGTGGTGATCCATGGTGACAAATATATTAAGTGGGTTGGTTTCAGATGAGATTGATTAAACAATGGCAGGAAAGAATTAAGGCAAAAAGATGATCAGAAAGGAGGGGAAAAAGTTCAAATGTCTGAAAGTGCAGATAGCAGACAATCAGACATGATTTTCAGTGAATAGAGACAAAGTGAGAAGAAAAAAACACACACACACACACACACACACACACACACACACACACACACACACACACACACACACACAGTGAGAGAGAGCAATACAGACATAAGAAAAAAAAAAACTAGTCGATCACGGACAGAGGCAAAACCAAATTCAGACATAAGCATATAGCAAACAAAAAAGATCTGAATTTTTCAATGTTCTTATCAGATCTGCATAAACGCCTGAGGTTTTCTCATGTTCATTATCCTTTCTCCAGCTCAGATTTTTTTCAATTTGTTATCCCTAAAACCAGTAAAGTCTGTGGCGCACATAATGTGCCTGTATCATTTGTTCCATCTTCTATCTGTTCTGTGGAAAGCGATCTCTATTTTCCATTACTTTTGAACTTGTAAACCCAGTCCTGTGCTGCCCTCCCTCTCTCTCTCTACATGAACATTTCCAATGATATAGTCCACACAGTGATTGTTGTTCAGGCAGCAGTTATGATAATACTTTCCTTTTTATTTAATTTCCTTTAAATAAAAAACTGAAACAATCCAACTTAAAGATCATAATGACACGAAAATTACAAAGACATGTGACACTTCAAAATACATCATTACTTTTTGCAAAATCTTTAGAGATTTGCTGCTTACATCAATTTTTTGTATTCCTAAGCAACAGGATCAGGTGTGGGTTGGCAGTTGGTATTTTTGTCAAATGATGGGCTTTCTTTCCATGATTAGTAAGGGCTCCCTGATGGTTCTTTTTCTTGAAGCATTATTTTATTTTATGCTCCATCATAAGAATCAGTTTCCTGTTTTATTTACAATGTTTTCTGATGACTTTCAATAACACTCTGTGCATGTTTTGTAATTCTCTGACTCCAATACCAAGTGCTCTGGCATTTTTTTTTTTTCAATGTTGTCACTGTTGCCATCATGAAAGACCATGTGACAAACTTGAGTATCTCGGAGTTTATGACACTCAGTGTGTTTTTTCCAATAATATCGCTTCATCTTCGCTTGTTTTTTCAGCCTATGAACTTAAGGAATGGACTTCCCTTTTTTCTTGTGTCCTATTGTAGCTTTGGTAGTGGTGGGGGAAAGAGGGGGGGGGGGGGGAGAGAAGGGAGAATAATGAGCTTTACTTGCAAGTTGAAGTCTAATCATTTTGCTTATTGCTGGCCAACCTTTATGATGATATAGACAAGAATTAAAACAGAAAAATCTAAATATCAAAGGGCTTCATTGAAAACTAATCAGAAAACTTGTACACAAAACATGAAACCATTTTCATTACAGAATATCAAGATTTAGGAAACCGAAAGAATTCTGTTGAATTTCCCTACATACCCTGTCCAATCCACCCTCCATGCTTACCCCTTAACTCTTACTCTTACTCCCCTTCCTTCTACCAGCTCCTTGCCCGTGTAGCTCTACTCTCTCTCTCTTCTCTCTCTCTTCTCTCTTCTTTCTTCTTCTCTTCTCTTAATACTCCTTCTTCTTCTTCTTCTTCTTTCAATACTGACAAAATATACACTAAGTGATTTCAGACAAGATGCTGCAGTAAATGCTGGAAGCTGGTCTCACAGAACATAGCTACTTAATGAAACCTGTCAAGATGAGAAGGCAATGTAAGAGACAAAATCTCTACAGATCCTGCAAGTAAACGTGTAATACCTGTGATTTGACCCTGTTTACATGACTGGATCTTCATGACTAGGTTTTTTGTTTGTTGTTCTGTGCATGAGTTTTGTTCATTGTGTGTAGAATGCGGGAAGTTTGGATGGATCTTCTTGTAATACAACTATTCTATCTGAACAAGATTTGACAGATTTCTGAAGGCAAAAGGTAGATACACAAATACTAGGTCGATTCTTCATTTCTTACAAGTGCCGAATACATAGTGAATACAGTTGGTTGGTTGTTTTGTTAACTAGATTCATATGTTCCTCTTTAGGCCAAGAATCTGACGATCAAAACTAAAGTAAATCATATATTTTTTTAAGGTCTCATACTCCATACCACAGCAGCAACATTACTGCCAACGGCTCATTACTATTTCTCTATCCCACATGCCATTATGCGCCTAGTCCTGCAGCAGTTGGGCACCGACAATCCACAGGACAAAAGGGGGACACTGCACTGCTGCTGAGTCACACTATGGTGCTCCAGGGATGCGGTTTCTGGTCCCAAAATTGCAGGACACCACCTTGTCTCCATCCTACTGACAGCAGTCACTGCTTAGTCATGGAGACAGTATGGTCAGCGTCGTCCCATTCTGATGCACCACATCTGTCCCAAATGTTCCCAATGAAATGCCAAACCAGTGACCTTGGGGCCAAATCAACAAGCATAGATATGGAGAGGAAAATCAAAACTGGATGTCACCACAGAAGCATCTATGTAAAGGGGCCATCGAATTGGAGACTGCTTTGTGTTGATTGACAAGGATGATGAGAACGACAATAGTGCCATGGAGCTACCATGTGGTCAGAGACTATGCTGTACCCTATGCTTCCTTTCAGGATAGATCCAGCAACATCAGGCTAAAAAACAAGAAGACACTTGCAGTGTAGGTAAGGGAAATTTTGAGCAACACTGCCAGGGATACATTCAGTTCAGTGGATGAAACTCAACTTTTTCTGGTTAAGGGAATCTTGATCTGAGCTCATAAGCAACAAATAAATGTTGGCGGGAACCAGTTAGGACAAAAAAAAAAACACAAACAAAAAAATGGATATGATAGGGAATTGAACCACATGATCTCCTTCCTGCGATCAGAAACACTAACCACTGACACAGTGGGTGGTGTATTCGGAAGAATTTAACAGATGCATAAGCAAACTTTTTACGAGCAAGACAGAATACTGCATAACAGCATTGGCTTCAACTGCATAAGAAAATGGATGTCATAGTCGGGGTTCAAGCACAGTATCACTAAATCACGCAAATGTTTCAATTTCTTTTGTTTCAATCAGAAAAACTTTTTATGCAGAGGTGATATAGATTTAGAAAACAAATAGGTGTTCTAACTTACATCAAGGTGCTTCCTTCTTTTTTCACCTTGACAGCTCAATATCACAAGATTCTTTTGTCTTTCAATTCTTAGTTTGAGATAGGCTGAACACGGCCAAGAGTAGGAATTGAATTGAATTATATATAATATATATAATATATTATATATATTATATAGATATATATATATATAAATACTGCGAAAAACGCCCTAATAAAAAATCTTAAAGTGTCAACCCCTTGGGGAGCAACCATCTGTTAAAAATAGGATGATAAAATACAAGGAAGTTTTAAAAACATATTTCAATGTCTCTATATATCTATCAAATACTGAAGAAAGAAAGCTATCTTTTCAATGACAAAGACCCAATCTTCATTTTTGACCAAGGAAGTTATGTTTTTATATGAATGTGGCTGCTCTTCTTTATTCTTATGTCAACGAACTTTTGCACAGAAACAGATTAACAGATTTCAACAAAATTTGATGGGTAAGATTAGAACCTATCACATGCACTAATCCATTCGATTTGGTATTCCACTGGGGTTTGATTTGAAAGGGCAGCTTTATTTGAGATGCATGCCAGCAAGGGTTAGAGCAACAATATACTGAACAGATTTGATGTATGAACTTCGTGAAAAGAGTAGAATGTTTGACTCAATGCGAGACTCGACGCGACTAAAGGGCTTGATAGTCAGTCAAAGATCAAATGACGGATCCAGGCCTGTTTGACCTTAGCTAAGCTCTAAAGCTCTTCATGAGAGTCCTTCTAGTCTTCTTAACTTTCTTTCTTGGTGTCTGTGGACAAAAACTTTCTACCCTTCTATACTTTTAGTACAAACAGATGATCGTCAACACTTTCCTAAAGTGTAGTGTCGTCAGGATTAAATATAGCTTGGTCCTTCAGTTGTAACCTGAATTGTATGACATAATCTTCTTTTTCTTCGTTACACTGTATGTAAACAGCCCCAGACCTGCAAAGGTGTAACTGTGCCGTTTAGTGTACAGTTTTACAACCTGAGAGACATCACAGGCAGTCTTGGGCAAGGTTTCTTTAACTAGATACATCCTTTTTTTAACTAGACCCATACATTTACAAAGAAAACTTGAACGGTGTTGCCTAAACAGATTAATTCAAATGCACTCAAAGACTTGTGAAGAGCAGTTACTAAATGTTAAGCAAACTATTCAAGTCTGCGCACCTTCACATTTGTGAATTCCTTCAACCATGCAACGACTAACCGGAGTCTGCTGCCTGGAGCATATGAAAGCATTGCTAATTGCACATGATTACATACCTCAATTCCGTAGATAATATACACAACAACATATGGTATGTGAACCCATGGAATAAAGATTCTCCTCACTAAAGACTTTGTTTAGTTTCTTAAACAATATCTCTCCTCTCGAGATTGCTTCAATTGGTCCTCGTTCTCTAATGCATCTAATTTGGTAATCAGCCCTTAGGTTTGAAATCGCATCTTTGTTTTCTCGGCTGCAGCATTCTGGTGGCACCGCAGAGGTTTTAAACAGCCATACCCCCCATTTTACCGATTCTGATTTAGCGTTTTGCAACAATAAAGGGTTGTAACCTTACAAGATGGGTGGTGGAACATGAAAGTCTTCCTTATTAGGCATTTCAGGACTTTCTTAAGCACAGGACAAACATCACCTTGATTTGACTAAATCCCAAGTTTGCTTCAAAACCAAAGGAAGCCTCTCTATGAGACACAGAGACAAAAACATTAGATACTGAAGAACAGAAATGCCATTTCTATACTATTTATAATAAACCAAGGCTGCCTGCCAGTACCATTCAAACAGAGCGGACATGCAGACTAGAGGACACAAAGAACAAACAAGCGGGAAACCATGGCCCCGCTCCTTTTCCCCAGGAAGAAAACTCAGAGCTTGCCTGCATTCCCACCTACCACTGTCCTCACAGAAAGAACAGTTGCCAGAAATGTAGGTATGCAGTAAAACTGGAATAGCCTTTTGTTTGACTTTGGTTTTTACACAAACAAACACACAACCAACCGTAAACAAAATATAGATGACAGCAGAAGATATTTCTATTGGTTGGTTGATTGGTGTTGTGTTGATGTGTCTGTTTGTTTGACTTATTTTTTTTCATCCTGTCATAGCTCCAAACACTGGCAACTCACAGGCAGCAATCAATGCCAGGTACCATGTGGGCAACCAACTAAAAGGAGACATGCAAGCACAGGCGTCAAAGTTTGCTTCAGTGGTGTTCAGAACCTGTTCGATTCGAACATATGAAAGGACGCTGCCTACTAAGCCACCTTCTGATGAAAAGCAACTACTTTGTCACGAAACCACAGGGCATGTAAATGGAGCAGAAATCAGAAATGAGGTCATCGCAACACAGCAGGGCATGGGATAGCATGGAATGCAAATATCTTATTCATGATGCATAAATGAGGGGCTGCGATGATGAAGGAGATTGCCATGGAGTTCTGTTCAATCAATGAAAAGACAGACAGACATCAAGTGACTCACACACACAATGAACAGCAGACTACACCAGTTTCTGTTTCTAAACCAGGTACATGAGGTCAGGATAAACAAAACAAGCACATGGACTTACCAGGGATCTTGAGGCTGAGTTCACATTCACTGCCAAATGGCTAACATCAGCAGCAGCCCTCTGGCGAGTAGATTTCTCTCGGTGATCTTAGCAGAAGGCTCTCCTCCTACTTGCACTGTGAAAGGACTTCCTGAAAAAAAAAAATTCCATTCTCCTCCTAGTTTTAGTTATGACTGAACACTGCAGTCCTTTTCATTGTGTTTGGTAAAGAATCAAAAGCATCTGTAGGCTGACACAGGGGTCAAATAGAAATAGCTATTCGTCTGTTGATGCATGTTACACATGAAGTACATATAAATAAATACATGTGCGCATGTGCGCGCCGCGCACACACAACACACCACACACACACACACACACACACAACACACACCACAGAGAGAGAGACATAGAGACAGGAGAGAGGAGAGAGAGAGAGAAAACAGGATTTATTCTACTGAGAGAAAAAAAAAACACAGGATCCCTACCCATGAAGCATGCTTTCAAACAACTGATTTACAAAAGAAAACTGAGATGTGGTCTCCAGTAAAGCTCACTGTGAGGTATTTCATTTTAACAAGAAAATACAGAACACAGATTATAGATGGCAGTCAAGCATAGTTCTTCAAGACTCAAAGATCAGCATGAAACCATCTTGCAGTGTGCAATCGAATCACACTTGTATTTTTTTCCTCATCTAATGATGTTCAAACAATCACAATGCAGATAAGGCACATGTACACACCTGTACACACACACACACACACACACAAACACACCACACACACACACACACACATCACACCCATATTCACCTTTCCCAAAGATGTTATACTAACACACACACACACACACACACACACGGCACACGCACACACACACACGCACACACACACACACCCACACACACACACACAATGGACTCTTGCACATATGCACACTCAGAGACTCTATCAACGGAAGCACACCCCAAATACCCATTCCCTCATGCAGTGCCCATGATTTACCTGGGGACAGGCTGATCAGCAAACTTCAGATTCAGGATGTAGGGGCCAGGCTCAGTGGGGTGTAGGTGACGCGACAGGTTCCGTCCGGCAAATGTCGTGGCACTCAATGTCGGCCTTGCTGGGCCCCTTCAATCGACATGCTCATGTGCCGTAGCCTGCACAGTGAAGGTAGTAACACAATCATCACAATAAGTCCACAACACTAGCATGCAAACAACAGAATCTGATCAACGTAAGAAAACAAGTTAAAAACAAAATCATGGGAATCTGATCAACATTAAAAAAAAAAAAAAAAAAATGCTAAGGACCACAAAATATGACCAACAGATTCAAAATATTCTACTCTGCTGTATCTGGGCCATTCATTCATTCATTTCTATCAATTTCTTATTTCTTTGTTTTCTTTTCTTTCTTTTTTTTTTTTCATTTTTTTTCTCTACTAATATTTTAATGTTCTCTCAGTAACATGAATCCCAATCTGCTTGTTCTAACTGTCCAAACAAAGCCATATTCTTACTCAAGCTGTTGGTATCCCTGCATCAGAAAATATGACCAACAGATTTCAAAATATTCATACTCTGCTGTATCTGGGGGCCATTTCATTCATTCACATTTCTATCAATTTTCTTATTCTTTTTCTTTATTTTTTCTCATTTTTTTCTCTACTAATATTTCTAATGTTCTCTCAGTAACATGAATCCCAATCTGCTTGTTCTAACTGTCCAAAACAAAGCCATACTCTTACTCAAGCTGTTGGTATCCCTGTACCAGAAGTCCATGTGCAGCTCTTAAGATCAGGCTAGCTACAAAACAGACATTCAACATCTACCAAGTCATGCAGATGGGTTCAGTTATGCGTGTTCTGATCTGACAACTTTGCTGATTAAAACTGCTGGGGTCGTTAGGAACGTCAGCTCACAACATCAGAAAAAGCTGCACTGTCAAAAATCTGGTCATTCTGAATGTATTTATGTAGCTGGTCAACAAATGTTTCATTTCTCTCCATGAATCTGCTAGCACAGGTAAGACTCTGACAGGAAGTCACCACAGGTTTAGTAGTGGAGGAAGAATTGAAAACTGAAGTGACTTCAGAGCAGGGCCAAAGGGACACTGCCTCTTTTCTTTCATTTTTTTTTCTTTTTTTCAAGTAATGATAAATACCCTTGACGGAGGAAAGAAGATGAGAGTCTGTATTAGTCTGGTCTGAGACTACAAGACAGGGCTACAGTCTGTAAAGTTCCTTCCATGGTGTGCATCAGATCTGAGAAATACAAATGCCTGCAGCGCTGAGATGTATCGATCAATGGATAAATCTGTCTGTGTCGTCCCAGTTTTCCCATTAGCTCAGAGAACACTGAAACAACTGTGGGTTTTTCTTGTGGCCTTACAGCTACAGTCTGACTCTGGCCTGTGTGATATGGGCGGCCACCTTTAAAAAAAACTCACAAGATAATCATTATACACATACATCATCAAGCACGTCAAACATATGCGCAAACATACTTTAACAACATGTACACGTACATTTAATTATGTACACACACATACACAAACATCGCGCGCACACACACACAAAACCACACATACATACAGGCTCATGTGCCACATACCACTCACACGCCATGCTCGCACACATGCACACACTTAAGTGTGCACGCACGCACGCATGCACGCACGACCACGCACGCATGCATGCACACACACACACACTCAGATATTTGCACTTACCAGGCCTCTCTGGTGTCTACGAAGAATTCATTGACCCTCATTGGCCATGCCCTCGGTAATGCCCTTTCCGGTCACCTTTGACCTTGCTGGCTATTGGCCGAAGCTCACTCTCACCCACCATGACCTTGAAGGGGCTGTTGGGGATTTGTGCTTGGCCGTGCGTGAACACACTCACCAGATGTTCACCTTTTTCACCAAGGCGGTAAAGGTCCCCCCCATACCTGGCACATCACATGGCATGGAAAGGCATCCTGTAGACGCAACAATGTCCACTCTTAAATAATCAAACAGGAGGGAAAGGGAAAGAAAAACAGAAACGATTAAGGTTAAGGGGTTGAAAAGCAAAGTTTAAGAGAAAGGTTGAGGCTGAGTGTGAGTGTGGGGTCCGGAGTCGGGGGGTGGGGGAGGGTGGGAGAGAGAGCAAAAGAGTAAGATCATGGAAAAAATGACAGCAGAGAGTCTAAAAGGAAAACACTGCAAATGCAATGTATTACGACGTAAACAATGACTCATTTACGAATGTTGCTGAAAAATCTTTCCCTGATGTTGTTCACTTCCAGAATCGAATGCGAGTACCGTTCTATTAAACAGATATTAAAAAACAGACTTCTTTGGCACACCAGCAACAGACAGAACACACACAGGTAGGACAATAATCTGAATAGCCCTAAAGGGTTCAACAAGAAGAGTAATGGCTAGAAAACGCTACACCATGTCAAGAATCCAACGGTTTGGTTGTTTTTACCAGGCAAATCTTCCTATCTTGTTTCTCTGGAGCAGCCGTTTCATTCAACAAAGGCTGCACAGTGAAAGTTCATGGAGAGTCAGCAACAGGGAAAGCAACAGCCAGCATAATATTCTCTTGATCCCATTCCTCCAGACATAGTTTGTTCTAACAATCTACCAAAGACCAAACATATCCAGATGTGCTGGTCGTAACACAAACTTTCAAGGCTTTTCAAGGGCATTACAAATGTACATTACACAACGAAATAGGCATGAATGAAAAGAAAGACAACTAGCAGTAGCGGACTCAAGTTCGGGTCTGCATCCCCATTTCAACCCCGACTAATCTCTTCCTGAACATCCTTAGAGCTACCTGGGCATTTTGCTTGCCCATGCCAACATGTGTGTTCTGTTGACCCAGACACTTACAACAACTGCTGGGAGAGAAGGGTTGGCATGAAGTTGAAAATGGCCTGCAGGCTCTGCTATCCCCTCTTGCTTTCTGGAAGGGGAAGCCTGCAGGTGGAGGGATAGCAGGGAGAGAAGGCATCATTTTTTTCTTTTCTAAAGTCTAGTGGAGGGGGTGACAGCGGACACTTAAAAAAAGTAGATTGAGGTGAGTTTGGATAAAGTAAACATGGAAGAGATTAATGATGACTAAAAAAAAAATGGCACGGACAAAACAGGAAGAGCATTGGAAATGGCCGTCTTTTCTACTTTCTTCCTGATGTGTGCGAATATTAGGAAACAAAAATGTTATACTCAGGCGCATACCATACATGATTGCTCTTGCTGGCCCACACACACAAACACACAGTCTTTCGCTTGCAACACAACCACCAACACACACACACACACACACACACACACACACACAACACACATACACAAACTATACACAAACCACACTCTATCCACAACCAACTCTCTCTCCAACACTACCCGCTCTCTCTATATTGTTATGCTGTCTGTCTAATAAGCTATCTACTTCTCTCGATCATAATATTTCCTCTCTCTCCTCCCTCTTCCTCCTCTGCCCCTGCAAACTCCCTCTTCCCATTTCCTGCCCCCCTCCAACCCTCCACCCCCCTTCTTCTTGTTCTTTGCCTGTAACCTCGTCCTATCAACAAGCCAGACAACAAGGCATCAACTCCTGTTATCAGAGCTGTCCATTTCACAGGCATTTTCCTGGGGGTCGGTGAACCAGAATGTGTTGTTCTGGGGGAAAGGGAGGGCCTTGGCAGATTTGTTATCTGGTTCACTCACTACACCCATAATACCACAATGGGTGGCTTCAGAACCGGGGTTCAGCCAGTACAACTTAACCTACTGCTACAACACATTCAACAGATCTAATAAGAGACGGTACAGCATGAGCATGTCCACTTATCACCGTGTTGCTTTACTGGATGTTTATTCCATGTTCTAATGATTAAAGATTTTTTTTTTAAACCAAGACAAGGGTATCCTGGGAAGTGAGTTAAAAAAGCAGTCTGGCTGATATTCAAAACAGCACAATCTGCCTGTACTCAAAAATTAATATTTTGGTTAGGTAAAACACCAACCATGTGTCAAAGTGCGCTGATGATCTGAGGTCTAGAAGTGATGAGCGCTCTGACTGCACTTCATTCAACTCACTATATTTCAACAAGAATTACTATTTACTATTCCACCAGGAAAGTGCATAACATTGCCGAAGGATCTTGACATGGGAATACCACTGCATGAAGTGAAGACTACTTCCGGCAAAGCACAACACCGATTCTTGAATTAAGTCCTCAAATTCCATTAGCGGTAAATTTCTACTAAGTGCTGTAAGATCTTGGGACCAGTCCCCACAGTCCCAGGAGTTCATGAACCGACACTCTGACGCGCCATCATTTAATACTTTCTACTGGTTAATTAACTTGTGATGGTCAGTTAAACTGACCTACGCTATTTTCAGGAGATCATTCCACAGAATTAATAATCTTCTACTTTTTAAATGGGCAAAATACAAATATATACACAGTAACGTAGTATACAGTACAAAATATATCATAACTACAAAGCAAATCTTTCGGCAATTCTTTTCTTCTTCAGATGATGCAAACAGCAAACAAAAAAGCACAAAAGTGATATTCTCTAGCTGGCAGTAAGGCATAAGAATCATGTTCCCATCCTGCAAGTTGAATTGAGGGTTTCATTTTGCTGTGATGGGGTTTTAAATGAAAAACGCCTGGGCTGGGGCAGACAGCCACTTATAACCACATGACGAACCTTTGAATTCGGCAAACAGTGACACTGCTGGACACATTCACAGTCATTCACATGCCATGCTATCTGCTCCCTGTAGACAAACGTTTTTAGACGTCCCGTCTGAAGACCGCACACAGTGAACATAGGACAAACAAAATATCAGGCAGCAAGACAAGACCAGACCTTCTCAGTATTCATAAAAACCACAATACTGTCTGGCACAGACATGCATACAGCCACACCCAACAGACAACTCCTTTTCCACACCATCTTACATGAGACATTAGAAACTGAATGTTGAAAGAGTAATAAATGAGCCCAGGAAGGACTGCTTTGGCACAACATCTCTAAACCATTTTGCATGACCTGAATAAACTATGGAGATCCCAGCTGATCCAAGTACATATCACGATAATGAATTGGTTTAACTCGGAAAGAGGCCATTAAACTGACTGCATGTTTACCTCTTCCACAGGTCAAAACATGATACTAATTACCATCTTTTTAAATGTTACAATTAAAACAGTGTTTATTATCAGAGAGCTGATGTCCAAAGGCACATTTCCATGTTACCGGTACCAACAAAACTTCTCCCAACCATAAATGCACATTTTTTTCGCTGGTGTTGACAGATAACTTGAGAAAAATTGCAAAACTTTGAGTGAGACAGCCTTAATGCGCTTCCCCTTGCCATTTTTCTTGCCAAACAAAAAAGAATAAATTTTTTTTTAAAAAAGAAAAAAGTTGCAAGAATTCAACTGAAGGAGAGACCAGTCTTGCCAGTTCATGGACTGGGATGTTCTACCTTCTTTGTGGAGGTCACGTGACCTGGGCTTTGGTGGACACTGCGTCTACCAAGAAGGAAAGGATCTTGCAGTACACAACCGGCCTGTACAGTTTGTATCTCCCAGTCTCTTATAGAACAGGGGGGGTACTTAGAATGTGAACCGAAGAATTTTTGTTTGTGGTGTGGTGTGGTGTGTGTGTGTGTGTGTGTGTTGCCCCGTCTGTGGTCAAAATGTGTTCTCACTCGCTCCATGACAAAACTCCCTGGGGTCAATCATCTGAAAATTTGTAGGCATTGTCATTCTGGGTCACGAATGATGCCCATGTTGCAACTTACCGTTTATCGATGTTACTAACGTCTGTAACGGCCTATAACGTTTTCTTCTTTATGGAATATCCGTCAGAAAGCACATCGGCTGATCTTTTGGAATTAGCAAGTCTGTTTCTTATGGGTCACAGTATGATGCCCGATGGTTTTAGTTTTACGCATCAGAGCCCTTAACAACGGCGGTAACAGCAGAGGGGTAACAGTCTCTTCGTTATGGAGTCTCTCAGAAAGTGTACTTCAACCGATCTTTTGTGAAAATTAAGCGGGTAGGTCACTATGGGTTACGAATGATGGCCCAATGTTTTAGTTACTCGTTATAGATGTTACTAAGGCTTAGTCTAACAGACCCATAAATGTTTTTTTTTCTTTGATGGAACTATTGTCGCAAGCCCCTGGTCGCTTTTTCGGAAAATTAGGGCAGCGATATGTACATTATTGTTCCAGATGATGCCTGATGTTTTAATTTACCGTTCTAGCCGTAACTGATGCTATAACTGCCCAGAACAGTTTTTCTTCCTTTATGGAAGATCTCAGAATGGAACTTGGCCGATCTTTCTGAAGAATTGTAGGGATCTTCATTATGGCGTCATGGATGATTGCCAATTTTGTGCTATTTTACCCCCACCCAATTTTATCCCCCCCGGCCTGTTGTACTAAGGGCCTATAACAGCCCATACACAATTTTCTTCTTTATGGATGTCTCAGAAACAGTACTTGGCTGACCTTTCTGAAAAACACAGGTTTTTGGGGGGGGATACAATGTGTCATTAATGGGCGATAGATGGGCGGACAGACGAACTGATGTTGGATTTTAAACACTCATTATTGCAGTTACTACATGCTACAAGTGCCTCATAACAGTTCGTTTTTTTTTATTGAACTACAAAAGTCCGTGCGCCAATCTTTCTGACAATTTGTAGGTATGGTTTCACTTATGGGTCCGGATCTTTCCTGCAGCTTGTATTGGAACCATAATCGCTGTTACTAAATGGCTACTAAATGCCCACAACAGGTTTTCTTGTTGATGCATTCCCCTCAGAAAGTAAGTGGCCTATCTTTCTGAAAATATGTAGGTATGTCATTAGGCTGGGTCACGGGAAAATGGTATGCCCAGTGCTGGCAGTTTTACCATTACGGTGTTACTACAGCTATTAATGGCCGCGTAACGGTTTCTTGTTTTTTTTATTCAATGTCCAGAAAGTACTATGGCTGAGCTTTCTGAAAATTTGTAGGGCAGTGTCAATTTGGGTCTGCCGGGATATGCTGGGTTTGTACGGTACAGTTCTAATATCCTTTTACTAACGGCTATCACTTCTTCATTATACTGTTCTTATTTTTCTTTAATGAAATATCTTAGAAGTCGGGGGGTGTCCAATATTTTTCTGAAAATTTGTAAGTATGGTCATTATGGAGTCCAATGCGGCCGATGTTTTAGTTTACCATGATAGCCTGTTACCTAACGGCCCATATGGTTGCCTTCCTTTATGGAATAATTCAGAGAAGTGCTTGCTGATCTTTCTGAAAATTTGTAATAGGTTCATTACATTTCACAGATTATGGCCGATTTTTACCAAATAGGCACATCACTACCTGGTTCAACCACCCAGACAGTATTCTCCTTTATGGAATATCTCAACGCATATTCATGCATAACTGGGAGTACGTTTCTAGCTTGCACTCTTTGTTAACTCTGCACAAAGATTTTTTTTCGTCCCGGTCATACTTACATGGCCCTACTTTCTTCACAATCTAATTAGCTATGAGAGATAAAAAAAAACTAAGTTACATTCACAACTGGTTTCTTTCTTTCTAACAACTGAGAGCATGAATGTGGTTGAAGATGTAACACCATTTGAACAGCAGAAAAGAGAGCATATTCTCTACAAATGTGCAAAATAGACTTTTTTCAAACAACAAATGTCTTCAGGTGGACAAAAGTTTACACCATCCAAACAGCAAATACAAAAGACAATGTCCTTCCTAAGAAAAATACTGTTACCTTTTGATAGATAAACTATCATTTCAAGGATAAACTTGGACGGAAAACAAACCTAGAACACACTATCTCTCACAGACATCTGAAGCCGAGTTTCTCACACTAACTTCACATTTCTTTCTCTTTCTTATGTTCTGCACGCTACAGCAACACAAAAAAGAGTCTCCAACCGCCCACTCCCTTCCCTCTAAAACGATCTGAATTGAAAAAACAAAACAACCAAAAACAGTTGGCAAGTGGGTGTGTCGAATCTGACAGCCAGCCAGCTTACTCAAAGTGGTATTCTTTGGCATCTAGCTGTGGGTCCCACACTTTATGACCCTGATGTGACCTCTGAGTCGGCCGGGCTATAAACATGACTCAACTACATAGCGCTCCCCTCTTAATTGTCCCGGTCAACCTTCCATGCAGCCACCCTTGACAAACGATCAGGCATGTGAATCAGAAATGGTGACACATCAGAAATACTATGCAAAAGATGCAATGTGGGACTTCTAAGCACTACAAACATTTACAAGGCGGTTCTCAGCAAAATTATTATCTCAATTATAAGCGGGGAAGAAAACATACAAAAACATCCACTCCTCACTCCATCATCTTCTTTAAATAAGGAAAATGCAACGGTCATTAAGGTGTAAAACCTTCCCCATATCGTAGTCAATTTTGATACAGTTAGCTACTCCATTTTGTTGTTTTGGGTAGAAAGTCCAAATTGTAGACGGGAATTAGTAAGATTGTTAATGATCATTTTTATTAATTCATTATAGCAGTTATGATATTTTGTTATTATTCTTACTATGGGTGGTAAATATGAAATGAGGAAATAAATGTAAAACGGAAGTAATGATAAAAAAGAATTAATGACGACTTCCGTTAATGACAATCGTGTGCCAGTATTGGCACATTGCGTGGGCGGATTGACCAACGTGGAGGGTTCATGCAGATAATAAATCAGGTATGTTCTGGTTTATTTTTAGGTGTTTTGATAAAAGATTATTATAGTTAAGTGAAGAAACACATGACGAAATGGAGTTTTGGGGATGGAAAAAGTTTCAATACATCATAGTTTCCCTTGTTTATTAAAATTAGTTGAAATTGGTTAAGCGCCGGTCCGATGTTCAGACCTTTTGTTCTGTTTCATTAAGTTTTCTTTTACATTTAGTTCATTGGCATTAGTGTAACGGAAAAAAAAAACTAATTTGGATTGTGTGAGGTCTAATGTTTTTGCTTGTCATTGATGATTGAACGGTTAATTGACTTGTTGTGACGGAAGAATTCTGTTGTAGTACAGGATTGCTTCATAACGATTATTGTGTGGTTGGGATGCAAAATTATGTGTCTGGTAGATGCAGCGTTTCATAAATTACGAGAGATGGTATAACTCTGTTGTTAGTAAGTTTGACGTCTAATTGATTGATCACCGGTTGAAATGGCTAGGCTTTTCTCTGTCATTTACATGAAATTGGAGGTGTCTCCATATGCTGAGTCATGGTAAAAATGCTTGAATGGGATAAGCTTGATTCTTCCTTTTATTAATCCAATGAAAAAACATACAAAAGAATTCTCTTTTCTCCCATTCTGTTGAAATTGTGCATTGATGTCTATGGTTACCCATTCCATGGGACATAAGTTGCATTGTGGAAGAAAAAAGAAAATCATACCTAGTCCTTATAGAAGTATGATGGCAAGTGGTTGATTCCTATCTCTTCTTGGTCACTGAAACAGTGACTGCCAAAAGCTGCATAGTACGTCTGCAAAGTGTATGAACACAATAGTGCGTTCTACTGTTAAAATGAATGTTATGATTGGGGTGTATATGTTATGAGTATGACTCTGGGTAATTCTTTTTTGTTTCCAATGTTGAGGTTGTAATTGTATTTTTGAAGAGCCTTTGTCTTATGTACTGTATGCCCAATGGTTATGTAAAAAAACGGTTTGTTCTGAGTGTAATGATATTTCATTGTGATGGTGTAGGTTAGTAAAACATGGTTCTCTGTGTGTGTTGGTTCAGTGTCTGCGCTTTCATGTTTGTTCATAATCCAAATTGCATTTTCTTTCAATGTAGCCAACGGTTCAAATTAAGAATATTTGTACTAGTAATTGTCTTATTTACTCGTTGCCAAAAGAAAGAAGTAATAAAAGGAAATAAAAAAATTGTAAAACTTCAAATCTCTTTTTTTTCTTAATTTGATTAATTGAGTGAGAACATTGTTGTCCTTGTTCACGGTGAACTCAGGATAACTCACACGCACTACTTTTCGGGTGGTGGGGGGTTACAAAGGAAATGATTTGAAAGCCTTTTAATTTTTCTTTCAGAGTCAGTAGCTACTGCTGACATAAAAACAGGGAAGTTTTCATTCTACTGTCGAAGACATGTTGATGTAAGAGATGAAGGAACAAGTCAGCATTTGTGACACCATATCACACACACACACACACACACAACACACACACACAAAACAAACACAGACACCAAACACACACATAAACGCACACGCACACACAAACTCCCACACACACCACACACACACACAACACATACACACACACATAAACACACACACACAAACACATATGCACACCACACACACATGTGCATACACACCAAACACACATATGCACAAAACACACACAAACACATGCAAACACACACACAAACACACACACACACACACACACACACACACATTTTTTCTCCTTCTAATACCTGAAAGCATTGTGCAGAGAATTAAAAAACAAACAAAATAAAGACACAGTTTCAACACGACCTGTGCTGAACTTGGTGCTCTTATCTTAGTGTAACATCAGTTTTCAGTATGTACATTTTTGATCATTCATCAGGAATACTAAAACACAACACACCATAGGTAAACACTCACACAAAAAAAACAAATATCACAACACAAACACAAACAAAACGCATCACCTGACAATACACCATAGTTTCCAGACTAAGAGGCCACTTCTCTTTTTTTTTTCCAAAATTCTGACCAAGGCGATTTAAAATCCCAGGTGCCGCCTGCATGGTTCAGTGAGTTTCTGGCAACCAATTATATTGGCCAGATTGCATGAAAGAGCTGCAATCATGATCAAGGTGTGTGTCAACGCCCCACCCACCCCACTCCCCAAACCACTGATTATCCCATGAACACATTAATCCAGCACGCATACCATGGCAGTTCCAGCTGTAAGTGCTCAGCTACGGTCACATTTATATTTCCTGTATGAAACCCCAAAACTGCTATTTTGCATTGCGGTTACAGTTGTGCGTCTTACATTCCAAAGCATCTTATTTATACAAAACACTGATTTTTTTTTCCCATGAAAATTAAGGAATGCCCCATAATTCCAAAGTGCCTTCTAGTCCAGAAATTACGATGACTCCCCCAACATCCCACACATGAACTGACCCAAGTGTCCATTGGCCAGGCGTTTCAGCAGACAGGGGCTCCTCACGCCGGAAGGACTGCGCACAGTGGCGGTGAGATCAGAGATGTCCGTCTCCGTCACCTTGAGGGAGACCTCACTGCTGGTGCCCACAGAAAACTGGGCACGCTTGCGGGGCTCCCCTGTCCTTGCTGCCAACACCAGGACAGAAAATGGACCGTCAGCGCTTCACACAGCATGCAAAAATGTGGGTAGTACATCACTGTAAACAGAAATTACAATGAAGGCAATATGCCAACAAAACAGTAACTGGGTATGAAACATGTACTGGATTTACCAGCAAGGAGACTAGACACATTTGATGGTTTTAGTCAGAGGTACCCCGACCGCCTGCTGTCAGAGGAGAAAAAAAAAGATTTTCGGCGTTTTGGCTTTACTTTGGTGAATGGGAAAAGTGAAGTTAAAAGGTTAAAGCTTACAGTACCTAATCTAATGGTCACTGGAGCAGTTAACTGTAAAAAGGTCTACCATGTCTAGACCAAGAAAAATCATGGAAAGAGAGCATTGCTCTCTCCATCCACAACACAGACGTTCCCTGAAGGGTTTCATCTTCTTCTTCTTCTGCGTACGCAGGCTGATACTTCTGCGAACACTACCTATATAGACAGGCAAGTATTAATCCCATCTGTCCAACAAAGGAGTGGAGTTTTGTGTGCATGACTGTTTTTTATCCCGCTGTTAAGGCAGCCATACTCCATCTTCAGGGAAGATTCATCCTGCGGACTCTTGTAAGTAAAAACTAATACTTTTCACTTTAAATTTCCTTAGTATTTAAGATGCAGGTATGTTAATTTACCTTATCACTGAGAGAGTTTATTCAAATCTCTTAGAAAAGAATGCATGAGACCAATAAACATTTTGGAAATACGTCTAACTGTTGCACTTCTGAAGAAAGTGACAACTATCCCATCATTAACTGGAACATGTCCTGCACAAAATGGTGTCTGCAAATATAGAAAATGTAACACTGCCATTTCTAATCACTCACGCGCAATCTTGGCAGTGAAGGGGGAGCCAGCGATGTCCTTATCGGCAAACTTGACGGTGATGCGTATTCGCCGGGGGCCGTGGGCAGGTAGGACAACGGTGCAGGTGCCATCCTGGTTGTCCACACATTTGATCTCTGTCTTGGAGGGCCCCTCCACTGCCAGAGACAGGCCACCTGCAGCACAGAATCAGCAGGCTGTAATAACTATTCTGTGGCACTGGCCTTGGTGCATGCAGGCAAAGGGAAGCAAAATTGTTGCCATCAAATGCAAGCCCAGAAAAACAAACAAGAAAATACAGTACTTTG
Organism: Conus betulinus; assembly: GCA_016801955.1. NCBI lineage: Eukaryota > Metazoa > Mollusca > Gastropoda > Neogastropoda > Conidae > Conus > Conus betulinus. The sequence continues at coordinate 21,821 of JADBJO010014804.1, forward strand.
AACTTTCCGGTGTGTGAAATATCCGAATGACGTCATGCACAGGTAGCTGACCGTATATATTTTCATATTTGAGTAAAAAGATTAAAAAATCAATCAATTAATCAATATAGTTGCTCTTAGTTCAGAAAACCAACCAGGAGCAAAGTGAAACTCATTCAGTCAAGAGACATTACTAAAGAAGCCCACAATAGTATTTTCAGCCAACTCGATGAACATGTTCAGAGGAAAGGAAAACATGGGGTCTATTTTCAACTGCCATGCAGTCTTATGCCACAAAAGAATCAGTGGCACTCAGTTCAGAGACAAACAACCTACACATTCTGATTTCAAGTACGGGTGGGAATAAGTTTGCCTTCATGATTAACATGACAAAAGAACTGCTGATAACCACTGCAACTACTGACAAAGACTTAATACTAGTCTTATACTCAGTCAAAACATCTTGCACTTTCCAAACAGTTTGGTAACAGAAATGGCATCTGAGTGGTCAGAACATTTAACTCTTAATGAAAGGGCTACAGGTTAGAGCCTCTGAATCCCATGACCAGTGACGTGCGGAGTGTTGTTGCTTTTTTTGTTATCTCCAAGGTTGGTATCTGCACAGGTGTTCTATTGAGTGATCTCCCTTCAATATTATGCACACAGATGTTCACAACACATACTACAGTTCTGTTATCTATATTAGCATTGCATGGGTTTGGGAAATGTTGAAATACTCAGCATGAACTGGCACATATGCAGAGATGTGCCATGAAGAATTATAGTGAAGTAAAACATGCTCTCAGAAGAGGCAGTAATCTGTACTCTTTATGGAGTCAATTGAACACAGAAACTAACACAACCTCTCTTCACTCTCTTACCCACCCCTACCCCTGCTCGCCACCACACTTTTGGTTTTGCTTGTTTGGTAGAGTGTGGGTACACTGCAGGCCCAGGCATGGCACTAGGCTGTGTCCAGGATTGCGCCAGAGTTTTAGTTACATGGAGCTGAACCATGTGCTGCACGCCAGTGGCCATATTTCTTACAGCAGAAGGTAGTTGTCTGGCTCTGGCTCTATTTTGTTTGTGTTGCTCCTTTTGGTTTTTTTTCTTTCCTTTTTTTGCTCTTTCAAGTGAGGAGTAATCTTCAAGAAGTCAAAGGTGTTCACCAGGAGGAAGAAGAATTTGAGAAATTCCCCTTGTCAACTCCTTGTCAATTTCCCCTTGAATGTGGCAAGGAAAACTCAGACAAGAACACACACTAATTCACAAAACCCTATCAACCTGTTGCACATGAGATAACATGACGGTGAAAATGTTTTGCAAGTCAGTTTCAAAGCAGGGTGACTGAGGGTGGAAAATGAGGCAAAATTTCGAAAGGGAGGGTGTTAGTTACCGCCAAGGACACAGACAAACATAGCACAGGACAAGACTGTGTCTTGTAGACAAGTGTCTTGTCCTGTGTGATGTTTGTCTGTGTCCTTGGCGGTAACTAACCCCCTCTCTTTCGAAATTTTGCAAGTCAGGTTTTTTTAGTTTTTCGTTTTTTTTTTTACAAGAAGCCATCGTCCACGGATTAGCTTTCGTTCGTTTGTCCACCTTGACATAGTTTGTTTTGTGGCTGTTCAGTCTCACCTGGTCCAGCCTGTCCACCTTGACATATTTTGTTTTGTGGCTGTTTCAGTCTCACCTGGTCCGGCCTGTCCACCTTGACATACTTTGTTTTGTGGCTGTTCAGTCTCACCTGGTCCAGCTTGTCCACCTTGACATACTTTGTTTTGTGGCGGTTCAGTCTCACCTGGTCCAGCCTGTCCACCTTGACATACTTTGTTTTGTGGCTGTTCAGTCTCACCTGGTCCCAGCCTGCTTGGTGTTGATGGTGAAGTAGGCAGGTTCGTCCACAACACCATGACTCAGCCCAGGGCCATAAGCTGTCACATAGCCGCTGTTCACCGCATCCACACGGAATATGAAAGGACTGCCTGCAACAGCACATCAGCAGTCTCCACATTAACGCAATTAACATCATTAACTCTCACCAGTTTATTCCTTTGGGAATCAAAACAAATTCAATAATGACACTTTCAACTGCTCCTGAATATGTAAATCATATTCATATGAAATTGCATGACTGAAATAATACAATAAAGACAACACAAGAGGTAATTCTTATTGCATCAGAACTGAAATCTAAGCTGAAAAATATCATTTTACTATGCTCATAATCTGTCATCAGTGTTGCCATCTCAAATATCACAAGCTTGGATTTTGCTGGCATTTGGCTGTGAATTATTCATTTAAATTTTCAGCATCAAATTCTTCTTTTCCCAGCTGTGCATGTGTATGTTGATAAAGTCTTGAGTTCAGAGCTATATTATATAGAGTATTTCATACCGTAGCAGCTCAAAAAACAGTTCACCTAAAATGAACTGTAGGGGATCACTGACATCATAAATCTCAGCTACAAAGCAATGAAGAAATTTTTTTTTCATGATCTCAAAAAAGAAAACATTTACCTTTTTTTTTTTAATCTAACGAAAATATTATTAAAGATCTGCAAAAGAATGAATGATTAAGCCACACATTTTTTACTTGTTATTGGTTTCCTATGAAACTATATTCATTTCTCTTTAAAAAGATGCATTACAATGCACACTTCTTGCGTTGTGCTTGTGTTCCATTCATTCAAGGATTAAGTAACCAATGTTCAATTTTGGTCATCACTAAAACATTTCAGTTTATAACTATATATTTGACCTCAAATCATCTTAAGTCATGGCACTTAAAAAAGGATGTAAACTAAGAAAAAACAAAAACAAAAAATCAACAGGCAGATTTGTGCTGTCATTTCCAGTCTCACATCATCAAATGCATCCATATACATACATATACTTCCTTGACTGATCCTTCCTTGCACACAATTTTCAACTGTGTATTTACAGTACTGAACCTCAGACATGACATCTCTCTATCTGTAAATGTCACACAGTGTTTCCAAGACATCTCTCTGATTCTATATAGTACCCCAGGCTTCCCTATCAAGAAATCAGTACCAAAACCAAGCAAAAAAACATGTGCTGATTTCTCATTCTGATATCATCTAACAGAACATAGAGCCCAAATGGCTTTCTAGTCTTTTTTCAAATAATCATGACACGCTTATTTCAAATGACATTTTAAACAATTCCACTTTACAAGCACTTGTTTTTTATAAAGATTTCAAGAAGTATTAAGTCTTCATCTATTCCTTTTCATAGTGAATTTCTTTCCACACAATTTTGATCTTCATTACAAAAAAAAAAAAAATTTCAATTAAAAAAGAAAAAAATGAATAAACAATGCAGGAAACGTCATTTCCAGTATCTGATGTGATTCAGTAACAGTTTGCAACACAGCAACAAACACACACTTCACTTTCAACACCATCATTTTTCTATGAATACCACTTCCTTTCTTTGTATTTCTTTTTATCCATTTCAAGTCACAACACACCACCCCTCTCCCTATGAATTAGTAAGAGCCTACAGTCTCATTTTGATGAGTCAAGATATATGTTTATGATGATAGTAATGATATAACTTAATAGGGACTCAAACAGCTGACAGCCAGACTGACATTTATTTTGCCACAGATTCTTCACCACATTTGGTGATTTATCATTAGTTTTCTTTACCAGTCTAGTACATCTTGTCCTACAATGAGCGACAGCAATCACAGCACTGTGAACTCCATACATGCACATGAACAGTTTGGTGATATGCATTGCAACAGTCTTACCTTCTATACTCTGGTTGTTGTACATGATGTGAAGCTCATGCTGTCCAGTTTCTGTGGGCTGGTACCTCACCGTCACGGTGCCATCACCATTATCTTCATCTTCGGGTAGTCTTCTTTGCCCGAAGGTGTGTTCGCACCATAGCTGTGATGGATACAATTCACTTATTTTTAGATATGAATTTACCGACCGTGTATGTGCAAGTGCGAATCTATGTGAATGTAGATATTTGTGTGTGTGTGTGTGTGTGTGTGTGTGTGTGTGTATGTGACAGTGTGTGCGTGCGTGCGTGATTGCGTGCGTGCGTGCGTGCGTGCGTGTGTGTCTGTGTGTGTGTGTGTCTGTGTGTGTGTGTGCCTGTGTGTGTGTGTGTGTGTCTGTGTGTGTGTGTCTGTCTGTGTGTGTGTGTGTGTGCGCGTGCGTGCGTGCATGTGTGCACATGCCCATATACATGCTTGCAATATGTATGAGTGTACAAGCATATGCAAGTATGTGTGGTGTGCATGAGACAGAAAGTGAATGTGTGTGTGTGTGTGTGTGTGTGTGTGTGTGTGTGTGTGTGTGTATGTGTGCATCCATTTGTACATGCTTGCATCTTTAAAACATACATGTCAATCCTCTGTGAATATGTGGTATGAGCAAAGAGTGGTCTTTCTCCTTTATTTCCTTATTTGTGTGTGTGCATGTCTCCTTTTCCATGTTCTATCAATGACATTGCTTCTGTGCTCTGCTCATTTCAGCTTGTTCATGTTAGCAGCCAGCCACAGTTCAAGCTCCAGCAGCCCTTAGGGAGCTGTCAGTGTCTGGTCATCAAGAGAACATCCACCAGAGCACACAGGGCACTGCTGCTGACTCACTTTGGTGGAGTCCAGTGGCACCTGTCCTGATCTAACATAAGCAGGACACCACCTGCAAACACTGTGTGCTGACAACAATACTTATTTTGTTTAGTGTGTACAGTTCATAATCAATACGGTCTTCTTGGAAACATCCAGCTTTGATTTTATGCTGGCGTATGAAAAAAATCATGTCAATGCGAAAAAATACATGCTGGGGCAGATCTGATTATGTCAGGGGGATCCAAGATTATTTTCATGAGGTCTAAACCAAAACCACAAGAAAAGGGAGGGGAGTGCGGAGGATATGTGGACATGCACCAAACTCGCAATTTACAGAATGCTTTCAGAAGTGAGTGAATACGAGCACTAACAATTGCCATTTTTGTTTGAGGGAAAGAACAGAAGGGAGTTAACCAGGATGAAGTTCCACAAGGCACTGTTTTTCTTCTGGTGGGTGGTCTGATGACAGACACCAGTTTACCCCTGCAAGCTGCGGGTGCTAACAGTGACAGGATAAGTTCTTAAAAAGTTGTGTTATGTGGGTGACATAACAATAATAAAGCTGTTGTGACAGCTAGAAGTTTGGACACCAATTTGAAAAGAAAAAAGAGAAAGACGACATTTCCCATAACCAGAACTCGTTTCCACTCACCTGATACATAGTTGAAGACAGGTCCAACTTGGAAGCGGAAGTCGACAGTCTGGTAGGGAGCCCCGGCACCTGGAGCCCCGGCACGCAGGTTATCCACCATGTCAGGTGTGATCATCTCCTCAGTGGCGCCCACCTGGTCAGGAACATGCAGCCACATTTAGTCTGTGACTAGTCAAACCAACTCTGCAGCTGTCTTTGAGTTTTTTTGACAGAACGAGATAAACTGGGCAATTGGGCAGGAAAGAGGGGATGGAGAATCACATAAAATTACTCTCAACATACTTATGGGACTCACAGTGTGTGCAAAATGATGTGAATATAGATTTGTGTCTTGTTCAAAGAATCAGTCCAAACAGGATAACTAGATGTTGATCCGAACCTAGGATCCCCTCACATCACCCAGCCTGCCCCTCCCCTGCTCCCCGCCCATGGAAATGGCACGCTCAGAAAGCCCTAAAAATTATTCACACATCGTTGGACTATTACAAAGGAACATGTCACATGGTTGTCAGATAGTTACAAAGTTCCTCCTTCATTTGGAGACACAAACAAAAAAATCATGCCAGTGCATCTTGTCAAACATCAAAGAACACAACTGTCCATGATACAGCATCAGAAACATGGAGAACAGCTTCAGATACACGCAAGAAAAGGAATGTGGTCAGTTCTGCGGATTGTGGTAACTATTTGGGTGTATTTTCCAACAAGTTGGAAAGGTGCTGTCACAGATTACTTCTTCTGCAACAACTAATGCCTCATAACATTGAGCAGTAAAATCTGCAGAGTTTGGCCCAAACTGTACGCTGAATGTATTCAACACAGAAACTGGGAGATGAGGCAGTTGAACTTATTGCTACATTTATCTTGATACTGACTCTGATCATACATTCTTCCCATCTGGATGTTACAGTCTAATCTCCACACCACACTTTGAGCCAAGGCATGAAGAAGAGAGAAGCTGAAGTCTGATGTTTTCATACGTTAAGAGAAAATCTAGTTTTTTGTGACAAACTCTGACGGAGAGGACCACCTTTCTACAGTCTGAAATGGGCGAAGTCAGGCCACCGTTCATTCTTCGGTCATAATCACCAACACTGTTTATGTTCTATAAAGACAGGCCTGTTAACAACACTCTTATCCTGTTGAGTATGACTGAAGACTGAAAGCTGTGATGTCTGCCATGTCACGTTAATTGTTTCTTTTCTTATTCAACCAGCTGCCATGCACAGTAGCTAGCAGCTCATGTTTGCAGACTGGAGATAGTGGGTTAGATTCTCACCAAAGACACCTGTGGATATTTCGGCCCTGGGCTGGTTCCCAACAAGAAAACGAGAGTGCTACAGGGTCGAGTAGGAAGACTGGAACCGGTAGGTACCCATAATCCACTTATTAAAGAATGCATCTCAGACAGTGTTCACTGGTTAAAGGACGCTTTTCTGAAGTGTTCCTAATTAAAGAACACCTCTGAAAAAGTGTTCATTAATCAAAGGATGCCTCTCTGAAAGTGTTCACTACTTTCAATACACTTCCCTGACAGTGTTCATTAATTAAAGGACACATCTCTGACAGTGTTCATTAATTAAAGGACACCTCTGACAGTTTGCTAATTAAAGGACGCTTCTCTGGCAGTGTTCACTAATTGAAGAACACTTCTCTGACAGTGGTGTTCCAATGCCTGACCAACAGAATATGCGTCTGTCTCTCACTGACACCTGGATGTATCATGAATGGGCATCACTTAAAGAAAAAACAAGTCTCAAATTCTGTAACCCGTCATGCCCTGCTGGCATGGTGTGCATGAAAGATGTGACAGAAATACACAAAATCCTTTTCACCATTTACTTATCTTTCTCCACAAACTGTTCTAAATTCAACAAAAGTTAATATGTACAAGTTTAATTCTGTATATATTCCCTATCCACTGCAGATAATTCTGTATGTTATTTGTGGCGCAGAAAGCAGAAAGACTGTCAGTTTTTTTTAAGTTTTGGGACAGAAGAATGAAGAAGACAGCCACTTACCGGTTGTTGGACCAGGAAGTCGGCAGAGATCTCCTCAGAGCGAGCCTACAAGAACAGTGAAAGGGAAACATTCCATCAGGACCATGCACATGCATTACAAAGGTCAACTGTATGAGCCAGTCATCTTGACGGACAACACTCTGTGTCTTGACGTTGGTGCCGAACACCATCAGCCAGGGGAAAGTGCTTTCATATTGTAAAATCAGGGTTCATTCACGTATTGCATCTTTTCATTGTGGAATGTCCTCACCTGCCTTATCTTTAAATTCATCTTTCTTTGAAGAATATACTTAGCAACTATTAAGGCATGTCTTAACATTCCCTATTTTGTATTATTTCTTAGATCTGTCAACTCTGCTGTGTTAACTAACTGCAAAATACACTGGTCTATTCCCTATTTTGTATTATTTCTTAGATCTGTCAACTCTGCTGTGTTAACTCACTGCAAAATACACTGGTCTTGTGTTCATGTTTCAGGACCAATACCCACACACCAGAAAGTGAGTTCAACTGGTTGGATATTGACTCCAACCATATTCTTCAATTCTTCATTTCCTCGAACAAATGCTGAAAATTTCTACGCTGCTATCCTGATATCCATGATGTAGTTGATTTATGAGTTTGTTTGCCTGCATATGAAAAATAGTTCTTTCACAACTGCACACTTCACTATCATTTTCCAGCTGTTGTTCTAATGTTGCCTGTCAAGCTGGTGTGTGTTTGCTTCACTCAGTTTCTGCCACATTTCAGTTTCCAAAATCCAGTCAGACATTTGTTGTTCCCTTGACCTGCCAATGTTGCATTTAGTCAGTGTTCTTTTTAACAGCAAAGTTATAACCATATCAGTTACAGTCATTGGGTGTGATTTTTCTTTTTCTTTTTTGGTGTTTTTCTTTTTTTTTTCAGATGTCATAGCTTCCAGTTATTTTTCTTCTTTACTTTCTTACATACAAGGCTAGGTAGTCACTGATTTACTTTCTTACATACATGGCTAGGTAGTCTTTGATTTACTTTCTTACATACATGGCTAGGTAGTCACTGATTTACTTTCTTACATACATGGCTAGGTAGTCACTGATTTACTTTCTTACATACATGGCTAGGTAGTCTTTGATTTACTTTCTTACATACATGGCTAGGTAGTCATTGATTTACTTTCTTACATACATGGCTAGGTAGTCTTTGATTTACTTTCTTACATACATGGCTAGGTAGTCATTGATTTACTTTCTTACATACATGGCTAGGTAGTCACTGATTTACTTTCTTACATACATGGCTAGGTAGTCACTGATTTACTTTCTTACATACATGGCTAGGTAGTCTTTGATTTACTTTCTTACATACATGGTTAGGTAGTCTTTGATTTACTTTCTTACATACATGGCTGGTAGTCTTTGATTTACTTTCTTACATACATGGCTAGGTAGTCATTGATTTACTTTCTTACATACATGGCTAGTAGTCTTTGATTTACTTTCTTACATACATGGCTAGGTAGTCATTGATTTACTTTCTCACATACATGGCTAGGTAGTCTTTGATTTACTTTCTTACATACATGGCTAGGTAGTCATTGATTTACTTTCTTACATACATGGCTAGGTAGTCTTTGATTTACTTTCTTACATACATGGCTAGGTAGTCTCTGATTTACTTTCTTACATACAAGGCTAGGTAGTCTTTGATTACTTTCTTACATACATGGTTAGGTAGTCATTGATTTACTTTCTTACATACATGGCTAGGTAGACATTGATTTACTTTCTTACATACATGGTTAGGTAGTCATTGATTTACTTTCTTACATACACGGCTAGGTAGTCACTGAATTTGCCCCTGATGAAACTGACATATTTCAAAGAATTTTCTTCTTATTCCTCCTTCTTGTTTTGGTTGTCATTGCATGCCCCCCTACCTCCTCTCATCATCACCATTTCAACAGAAACTGCAAGTTGTACGGACTGCTTCTTTTCAATGTCATGGGGATCTGGTAAGTCCATGTGACCTTACACTTCAACCCTGCATCTACAATTTTATCGACTGATTCACGATTCTTCTTCTTCTCCTGTGTTCCAGCCTTAGGGTCACCAAAGAAATAGCTGGTAAATCCAGAGTTCGGTTGATCAAAGAACTAACGATCTATCTGCACACTCAACTTTTATCATGATCATAATTGATAGTGCTCAACTTCTGTGCTTTCAATGACCAAAGCTATATGCTACAAGTAAGCGTCTCTTGCTACATTTCTTAAGAACGTATCCCGTCTGTTTTCATGACTGAAAGGCAGGAAACAAATCACAATGAAAAGTGCCAGAAAGGACTACTAAAGAGATTACATGGTGGTAATGGAGGAACGTTGCCAATATCGTGCAGTCAAAGACAGTGGGGTAACAGAAAGGTAAAGAGGGAAAACGAGGGGTAGCTGGAAGTACCTGGAGGTGACAACTGCAATCCAACAGCAAATCAAAGCAGTGTTTGCCTTGCGAACGCTCGTAACACTTGAGAGAGCATAGTGATATACAGCAAGGACCATACAGCACTTTTTTTTTCAGCCTACATGAAAAAGTAGATCTACCTTTTGGCCTGTTTAAAGCCTAACAGTGACTGACTGGAAAAAAAAGAAAATTAAAGACTGTCATACAGCTTGGACTACTTAATCAGGTACATTCATGAAGGGGTACAGGTGGGGGCAATGCGTGTGTGTGTGCCTGGCCCCTTCATCAAGAAAAAGTGCTGTATGGTTTCACAATGACAGCTGTCCACTGTACTAATTCACATCATTCATTAAATTATTGTAGCAACATAATTTAAGCCCTTGACTGCCCTTTTAATGGAGCCATTTCTGGTATCTCAGGTGTCTTAATCAGTAAATTTCACAAAGCAGTTTGTCAGCAAACTAAAAGGTGGAAGCATGCCACAATACTTCAACGAGATAGCTAACTGTTTTCACCTCACAAATAAGACATAGCTGCAGCATGGTTGGAACCTGTCGTCACTGAGTACCACCAGCAGCCGTGTCTGCCTTAGTCGAGTGATGGCTTCATGCCTATGGTTGTCTGATTACTCTCTTTCGGTTTGCGCATGAAAAGTGGGCTGTGCTGACAGCTTTTAGGGCTGGACCAAATCTATCTGTAGTTGTCTGAAGGGTCAGTGAATGTTTGTAGAACTGGCTTAATAGGTAAAAACCCCTCAATGGGGGCATGCAACTAGCTTTCCTTTGCACTCATTGTAAAGTAGTGGTAACACTGTCATCTGCATTTCAGTTCTGTCTAAATAACTTGAGGATTCTGTTTTTCATGTAACAACAGACATTGTCACAGAAGAATCAAATCTAGATTGTGCTTTTGCCCCGGCATATAGAAATGCCAAAGGGCAACAATTCTCTGGCAGCCAAGAGATTGATGATAACAAAAAAAAATTTTTTATACAGGCCCAAAATTTCTGCGTTAGACAGAACTATCAGTGCCACTTTCAAGTTGCTCAATTCATTTAATTATCTCTTCCACAGTACATTTCTGACAACGAGCATTGTAGAGCAACACAGCTGACATACAGAATAATTCTGAACATAGTTCTACTCTCTCCACAGTTCTCCATCGCATGAAAAGCAGTCAATTAAGAACTATTAACTAAAGCAACAAAATGCAACCTAGTACTACTACTTTCATGAGATATTCAACTCATCCAGCACCTCGAGCAAGTAGGAACTGTATTGTCTTTTGTTTTTGCATTCAAGTAACTCCCATTTTCACTCATTTCCACAAGTCTTTGTCACACAACTTGCCCTGCACTATCCCTCACCCCGACCCACGCTTCCCTCACACCCATCTCCCTCCCTCCCATTTGGGGTGCCGTAGTCAAATAGGAGTGGAAGAGGTGAGACGAAATGGGAAAGGGTGGGGGCAAATTATTCTGTGGTTATAAACTAAACCACTACAGCAAACACAGAACAGAAAAAACAAAAGATGACAAAATCACTGAACAACAGACTGTCTACAAAGCAACATACAACTACCCAACACAAAACAATGATGGTAAATAAAAATCTAGTAACAAAACTCTTTTATTCCAACCAAAACCGTCTACATTTTAGGACTGTAATGGCTAATGCTAGCTACTCCATCTATGAAAGTTTTGAAACAGCTGTTTAGTGATGCAAAATTAAGAGCTTTTTTGTCTTCCTATGCGATACTGTTTACTAACTGTTCTTTCATCCACACCACTGAACAAAAAAAGGCAGTAACTGAAACAACAGCTAATAACATAACAGCTGAGTGTGAAACCTCTCAATAACAACATCCAGAAATCTTTTTTTTTTCTCAGAAGTTAACAGAGACTGAAAAAAGCTGAATATTCATTCCACATAAGCAAATCCTAAGAAAGGTGTTTTAACAAGGAATGACCCTTTTTGAGAGATTTCACTGTGTAATGAGATGCATTAACAGCAAGCAAATCTAAATACAGAAGCTTACACAGTCAGGGGAAACAATGTCTGGATAAGACAAAAAAACACAGAAACAAGCATGGCATGCTACAAGCATACATCATTCAAGATTTACATCAAACCGAGTACGAAAAGCTGAAAAAAGCTCAAAGAACTGCCATCCAACAGACCATTCTCTCCTTTTCTAACATCTTAAGAATCTAAGGAACATGCTTTGCACACGGACAAGTCTCACTGTTTGAGTCAGTACTTTGCTCGGATTCAGCAGCATCAAAAAAAGCAATATCCAGCATGCCAGTGTCACCATAAAATGAAGCAGAATGCCATCATAACTGCCAACCTTCCGGAGTCAAATACAGAAAGCCAGGGAATCAACTGTCAAGTTTGCTTCATAACCGAAAGCATTACACTTTATCAGTATACCTGGTCAATGTACAGGAGAAAAAGAAGAGATGTTCCACTATCATTGTTGTCAACAATTGAGGAATACCATTCCAACATTCTTTCAATCTTTTACAAAAAATGTCAGATTTGGCAAACTTTTGAAATTCAGGATTTCTTCCACCTGTTCCAAGAATTCAGGCATGATTTTCAGAACAGGGAAAAAGCAAAAATTCTTCAAGCGTCGGCAGTTATGCTGATTAACAAAGACCAAGTGCCAAAACAGGAACAGAATTAAAAAAAAAAAAGAATTAGGAGCATGCAAACTGCCCCCACGTTGTGTTCTTCTGTAACAGCATAGAAAGAAAGGTAGAGAGAGTTCAGGATACAGTCAACCTGTCCCACCTGAATAGTGTACTCTCCTTCAGGCACCAGGTTGCCACCAAACTTGATCTCAATCGTGTAGTCACCGGGGAACTGGGGGGTGAAGGAGATGCTGAAGGTGCCATCGTCCTTGTCGATGATGTCGATGTCGATCTCACTGCCATTGGGTTGTCGGATGCGGCAGGTCACCTTACCGTTGCCAGCTTCGGCGGCATCGACGGTGATGACGGTTTCTTTGTTGATGGGGACCATCCTATCCGCTCCCTCTGTGGAGCCGGAGACACAAGTGTTTGAGGTTTGTGGTTATGCAGGAGTATGTTCACAATTATATAATAATCTGTTTGTATCAGGATTTTCTTCTTGTTTAATGCCACAATTTGTGTGCCTGTGGTCATACGATATTACACACACATACACACGCTTTCAAGAGAAATACACAGTCTCTCTCTTTCCCTCTTTCTTTCTTTCTCTCTCTGACACAAACACTCACACATGTGCTCATCTTCACATACACAACACACACACACACACATACACACACACAGAGTTTAAATCATCTAAAAGCAGTCAACTGCTTGAATTCTATAACAAAACAACAACAAAAAATCAGCTATTCTCAGCAACAGAAGTTTTCACATGCGCAAATTCACTTACCTGTGATCTTACACTTGGAGGCATCACCAATGGGCGTGGCCTTGACAGGGAAGGGAACGCCAGGCACATCCTGTCCTGCATACTTGACAACGACGTTGTAGACACCCAGATCCTCAGGTGTGTAGCTGACATCATAGGTGCCATCCATGTTGTCTCTGATGGCGGGACGGATGAAGGTGCCATCTGGACGCTGATGGCAAATACAATACCATTGTCAGTGGGATGACCTCTTTTGGGGTCACAGTCCATTGTCAGAAGGATGATCTCTTTTTGGGTCACAGTCCACTGTCAGTGAGATGACCTTTCTGGGTCAGTCCATTGTCAGTGGGATGACCTCTTTTTCATCAATCCATTATCAGTAGGATGACCTCTTTCAGGGTCACAGTCCATTGTCAGTGAAATGACCTCTTTCAGGGTCAGTCCAATGTCAGTGAAATGATCTCTTTCAGGGTCACAGTCCATTGTCAGTGAAATGACCTCTTTCAGGGTCACAGTCCACTGTCAGTGAGATGACCTCTTTCTGGGTCACAGTCCAATGTCAGTGTGATGACCTCTTTCAGGGTCACAGTCCATTGTCAGTGAAATGACCTCTTTCAGGGTCACAGTCCATTGTCAGTCAGATGACCTCTTTCAGGGTCACAGTCCACTGTCAGTGAGATGACCTCTTTCAGGGTCACAGTCCATTGTCAGTGTGATGACCTCTTTCAGGGTCACAGTCCATTGTCAGTGTGATGACCTCTTTCTGGGTCACAGTCCACTGTCAGTGAGATGACCCCTTTCTTGGCTCTAGTCCTTCCGGGTCACAGTTCTTCACTTACGTGCCTTACTTTATGATACATTACATCCTGTGTTTTATTTTGGGGTACCCATCACAGTAATGGTCTGCAGTTACATAAGTTCATCAAGAATTGAAGAAAGTTTTTTTAAATACCATGTCTGTCAAGATGAATCATTTATAATCTTTATGACTGTTTCATGAGTATTCCTGTACATTGTGGCAATTTGTGTTCTTTGGACCACTGCAATCTGAGACATGAAATCAAGTTTCTGTGAGTCTTATTTTTCCATCAAATCAAGTTTATCAAAATGTTAAGGAACCTGAATGGGCACAATCTCTGTTGACGTACCCTTGTTGATATTGGCAAGTCTGCATGTGACATCCAGTGAAAGCCCCTATGTCAGGGAGAGCCATTTTCACATCAGAAAGGATTAGTTTTTTATATCTCTGTTTTATGACAAAATGACTGCAAGTTCTGATTGATGCTCTGGTGAAGGAATTATCAACTTTGGTTTGGAAAATGAAAATTATTTAACATATAAAAGTTTGATCAGTAACAAGCTCCATATCATCAAACAGACAAATTTCATGGGGGTTAAAACACTCTTTATTTGTTTTTCCTCTAGGGATTCATTTGAGTCATTTCATGTTGCAGGAAGAGCAAATCTGGGAACTGGGCTCTTCTCTGAGCTGTCACATGTAATGGGATTAAAAGCAGACATAGGAATGCTGTAGACCTGGCAAAAAGGCTGAATGGTGAGACAGAGCAGAAATCACAACTTCATAGACAATAAAATCTGGCTAAAGAGAGATAACTCAAGTGCAGGCATAACCTTTATAGACTGTGTGATCGTGCTTTTTACTTCTTTTTTTTGCATCAGTTACTGCACCCTAGAATTTTCATGTTGTGGGATTACCCAGGTTACTCAACCAAGTGTTAACGTTATTAAAGTTTCCAGCCTTAAACCGTTTGGGAAAAAGGATAGGTAGGTGACTGGATGAGGTCAAACTAAGCCAAGTATTGTCGCAACGCTTAAACCACCACCACAATAATTCAGATACAACAAACACGCAGGTTATGCCTTGCTAACATAAACCATGAAAGGCTGCTGCAATGCTTAAGAGGATGCAAGACCCAGTGAAAGGTTTACCTGGACAAAACACTCGAGGAAGGCCTGTTCCGTCTCTCTGGTGTCCACAGTGAACTGCGCGGGAAGACTGGCTGGGGTGGTTCCCTGCACACCAGGCCCTGTAACCTTCACCTTGCTCACGTCCACGGTTGGCAACACGCGCATCTGGAATGGGCTGCAAGGCCAAAGCACACTGTCAGTTCTTCACGAAAGATACATGTGTATGGAACAGGATTATAGTATAATCAGTCATTGAGAAAACACAAAAAATTCTTCCTTCATTTTTTATCATTGTAGGGATTTATTACTATGCCTCTGCTTACGGTCAGGCTCAACCCTCTTTCACACTCCATTTTCATGCTGTAAATCAATACGTTTCTTTCATCAGTCAAAGTGTTTGATTTTCTGGTGCCGGGGCTGCGGTGGGACTGACCGGGCTGTGGCTGTGGACGGGGTGTTGGAATGAGCAGCATGGGTACACTGCCACTGAGGTAGCACAGAAGTTGGGACAGCAAAAAAAAAAAAAAAGAAAAAAGAAAAAAAAAGGTTTGATTTTTTCATCAGTTTAATTCAAACAAGAAAAGCTGTCACAAGATATCATAATCAACTATAAAGTCACCCCATGCATTCAAGAGGAAAGATGAAATAGGATTCAGCAATTATAAACATTGTTTCTTTGTATGAAAAAAAAAGGAATCAAATATTTGAGAGTCAATCCATATGGCATGAATATACATTTTCATAGGGAATAAAAATCTGTTTTTAATATTATTTCATACTGAATTATATTTTTCATGGGCCATTTCATAATTAACCTTTCCAAGCTTTCTTAAGTCATGCATTTAATTTTCCTTACTAAGATATATCAAACCAAGGAAATAATGTCAAACTGGCGTTACTATATCAGGAACAGTTTCCTGAAATGACCGGTAATCTTTAACAAAACAGCACTTGTTTCAGTAATCTGAGCTATCCCACAACCTGAAGTCTCCAGGGCGGAGTAACTGATACATAAAAAAAAACGAAAAGCATGATGACATAAACCTGAATTTCAAAGAATGCTGATGAGAACAGAAAGAGGACGCACCTCTTGGGGACCTCAGTGCCGGCGTACTGCACGTCTACCTTGCACTTGCCCTCAGCCGATGGAACGTAGGTGGCCTGGTACACTCCCTCCTCCACTGGCACCACATTGGCTGGACGAGTGGCACCTGTCATCAGTTAGAACGCAGTCATATCAGTCATAACGAGAGGCAGTACTGGAAGTTTACATTGGTTGTCAAAAACTGGAAGACATGAAGCCGCCCACATGTACTCCCTGCTGCTATGGCCTGACAATGCAAGACTTATTTGTACAAATGGGATTCAAAAGTAAGAAAATTGCAAGAGAAAAATGAAAACAGCTATCAAAAGGCTGTTCTGAGCTAGAAATATACTGGTGATAAACAAGTGGAGAAACAATAAAGCTACCTCTCGCCTTCCTCCAAAATTGAAAGCATGATGCTTAGGTACAGAGGCAAAAACCAGACAGCCTCAGTTTCATTCACAAAGAAGCTGGTGCATCATACAATCCAAAAGGTCTTACATCTCTTCCAGAAGATCAAAGTGTACGGCCTGCAGTTATAAACCCATGCAATCTGAGAATAACAGCACAAGGTTTCCCACCTGTCTGATCGGTGTAGGTGACCTGGAGCGGAGCTTCACCAGCCTCTTTGGTGTCCACAGTGAAGGTTGCTGGAGCACCAGCGATGACTCCCTTGGCATCCACACCCGGTCCGTAGCACTTCACCTTGCTGGCATCCACTTCGCTGGTGACTCGGACACGGAATGGAGAGTCTGGACACATGCATGCACTCATGCATATACATCGATGCAAGTGTCAAAGCATACATTCAAAAATTCATATGTATGTATGTAAATGTGGACACAGATCCAACACAGACACATGCATATATGCAGTAAGCATGCGCGCGTGCACACGTACACAAACACACACATACACACTCACATGTTCAGATTATCTTGGACTTACAACTACCCCCATAAATCGTTTCATTTCCAGAAAAAAAAAACACCAGTAACCACACAAAATACACAAACAAAAACCACATATACACACTTTCAGATTATCTTGGACATACTATGCAATACATAAATCATTTAATTTCCAGAAATTAAAACAAACAAATAAATGCCAACACTAATAAAAAACACAAAAATGTTGTGTTATCAATTTTCTTTGTATGATGAAACAGACAAAAAAATAATCTGACCATAATACATAACAAACCAAGACCTGCTCACTGTTAACTGTGTTAAAAACATATGAAAAAAAACATGATTTTGTTTTCATTCACTCGAGTGAAAATTGTACAAGTTATGCTTAAACTGGATAACATACCCATCTCGCGATCACACTTAAAGTTATTCAATAAAATATCTTTTTTAACACTTAAAATATATGTAACTAGATTTTTGTTGATTACACATAAAGGTATGATAATGAAACTGTAACATCACCAAAACTCAACAAAATCAGCAAATCTTTAGAATTTAGAAACTTGAAACCAAAACAAAGAAAAATCGCTCAAAATTGCCTAACAAGGTGGCCTTCAATCTCACCAGGAATAGGTTTTCCTGCAAAGTTGACGCTGACGTCATAGTTGCCAGGCTGGGTGGGGAAGTACTCCACCTCGCAGGTGCCGTCGTGGTTGTCTTTGCACTGCATCTTGGCCTCCGTCGGGCCCTGGATACCCAGGCCCAGCGCCCCTTTGCCGGCCCCCTTCATGTCCACAGTGAACTTGTTGGGCCTGTTGCTGATGCCTTGTGTTCCGGCCTGTAACACACCAGGATGGTACAGTGTCTGTCTTCTGCTTCACACAGGTCTAAAGTCTATGGACAAAGAACATTAGAAGGGTTCTTTTTTTCTTTAGCATTTTAAGTCATGATTTAGAATATAGGAAGGGAAGCTTATGTAGAGGTGATTTTCTTAAAGGACCGTCAGAAGAAAGTGTGCAAGAAAAAAATTAATGAATAGAAAAAACAACAACAACAAATATACAGAAAAAAAAATGAATGAGAGAAGAGCTGAAAAGGGCAGCCAGAAGAGCACCTTGATCAGAGGGTATTCTGTAGAAATCATCACATCGAAAAACACGTTTTTAAATTCATAAAACAGTTTACTAAAACAAACCTAAACAACACATTTACCATAAAAAAAAAAAATGATAGATTCCAATATTGCTGCAAAGATACTGCACAGAAAATGCTAAAAAAAAGTTCAAAAACTGTTGAGATTTACCCTAATCTTGTTAAATCTGGTTTCAAAGAGTTTCAGAGTACTCTTGCTGACAGACAGATAAGACAAACCAATCAACAGACATCTGTGAAAAATTAAGTCTCCCTGGCGGAGGCAATCAACTATGAAGTGAAAAGGTTCCACTCTGAGGATGAGTCTCACACAGGGCTGGGTTTCGTTCCCCATCTTCCTTCCAGTTCTGATTAGCAAATCCTGTGGACATCATGTAATTAACACACTTGAAAGAACCCACAGCAGTAAGTCAGTTCGAAATCAACACAATGAGTAAAACACAAAAACATTTTGTTATCAAATGCTGACAGACAGAGAAGATCACTCACCAGGTCCATAGGCACGCACTCTGTTGGGATCATTGCCAGGTACAGCATTGACCTTGAAGGGACTGTTGGGGATTGGAGTTCCATCGTAAGTAACATCCAGAGACTGAGGACCTGTGTAACACACATTTCAATGACTTGAGACTGGGTATACACAATGCATGCACCATTAATTTGATGAATTGAGACTGCATGCATTCAGTGACTTAAGACTGGACTACATGACCTGAATAAACACATTTCAAAGACTGTAGACTAGATTAAGTGACCTGAATAACACATTTCAATGACTGTAGACTAGATTAAGTGACCTGAATAACACATTTCAATGACTGTAGACTAGATTAAGTGACCTGAATAACACATTTCAATGATTGTAGACTAGATTAAGTGACCTGAATAACACATTTCAATGACTTAAGACTGGATGTGTGAAAACACATTTCAATTATTTAGGACTGGATTACATGACCTGAATAACACACATTTCAGTGACCTGACACAGGATGCAACCTCCTTGCACAAGGCACATATCAATTCTAAAGACAGAATGGATGCTGCAGGTGATCTATGCAGAAAATATTTTGGTGACTTAATATGGGACTAAAGTGACATACTTAACATTTATTTCAATGACTTTAGACAATATTTAAGGGGCCTGCTCTACACATATTGCAAAAACTAAGTATGATTGTGCAGATCATCTGATGAGCATTGAGAATTCTCCCCTAAATTTCAGCGGTGCTGTTTTTGCTTTTCCCTCAACACTCGGAAAAATATTTTGCATGGAAATGAAAAGGGCATAGACTCTTCTTTTCAGTGATATATTTTTTTTTCTCAAGAGTTGTTATTTCTTTACCTGCAGAGATGATTCTTTCCTGGCAAGGCTGAAAAAAAAATGGCTTATCAACATACTTATTATTTGGAAGAACTAAAACCTCAAGGAAGGAATATGAACATCTACTGGGAATTTCTGAGTTTTACAGCTTTCCTCAAGCCACCATGTACGATGCCGTGAAGAAAACGGATATGGTGAAGAAATGAAGGACAAGAAAAAGTATGGACCCAAACATTTCAATGAAAATGAAAGGAGAAGACTCAAGTCAAATGATCTGCATTGGGAAGTACAGAACAATATTAGAACAGGTAAGAGAGTTGTTTGACAGGGGAAGCCTTGCTGTGTCCGGATAAACTGTTCTGAATGAACTGAATACACTGGGCTGGGAGAAAAGAAATGCAAAACCAACTCTAACACCAACCAATGCACTCAAACTTTGGTAGTGTAAATGGAGCTTAGTCCACAGAAATTTCAACCAGGACAATGTGTTTTCACGGGTGAAAGTTCTGTTTGGTTCAGATTCATTTTCAAGCAGAAATGGGTCAAGAAAGGTAAAAAAGCTAGTTTTCTGGTGACAAAAACACCATCCAAAATTTCTCATGGACAGGAAGAAAGATAGGGGGGGAAGGGATTTCTTAAGAGAGGCTACACCATTCTGAACATGCACAAATCAATAGAGGCTGCTTTGTAACAACAACCCCATGCATACTGCAGCCTGCACCAAATAATGGTTTTCAGGACAATAATATGCAAGTCATTAAGCGACTGAGCAACAGTCTAGATCTACATCTGATTGAGAACATTTGGATACACATGAAGGGCAAGTTGTACCAGAAAAATATTGAAAATGTTGAAGAAATGCAGCACAAGGTGGTAAAAATATGGGACAGTATGTTGCATGATTTTGAACAAAGTTTCATAACCAGCATGCCAAAGAGAGTCACTTCCTGTGTGCTGGGCCAGGAGGGAAAATTCCATATGGCTGACAATCTGGATTCAGGCCAAGCACCTTTCTTTTATCTGAGGACAATTTATCATCTATCTCTTCTTCTTCTTCTTTCGTTGAGTGTCCACCTTCATAGAGTTGAAGAATCTGACACCTGCGTGTGTATGACCGTTTTTTATCCTGCCATTATGGCAGCCATACTCCAACTTCAGGGAAGGTGCATGCTATGTGTAACGTGTCATCCATACCAACGGCCAAACTGGCCTTCTCTTCCGAAAGTGGTGATGGGATTTTACATGTATGCAAGATCTTAGGAAAACAACAATGTAAAAACAGGATCAATCAAACCATTCTAAAATTTTTTGCTCAAACTGTGCATATGTGACCTGCATGCGCATATCAATTGCACAAAATTTGCTGTAAGTGCCCTGCGTAACATATTTTGCACGTATTTCATTTATTCTAATCTGAATGTAATTAGCTTTCATTGACAGATTTAACTGACTTGAGAATATATGTAGGTGACCTGAGCAACATATTTCAATGACTGTAGTCTGATTCATAAAGCACACGTCAATGACTGGAGTCTGGATCTATGTGACCTGCATTACCAACATTTCAATGACTGGATGTAAATGACCTAGCCACACACATTTTGATGACTAGAAGCTGAACAGCAGTGTTAAAGTCATGAAGAGAAAAGGAATCTAAAGCTAACATATGAATAACATATTTGAACTCACACAACATGATACACACAGCTGTTTGGTTTCTAGATACCGAGAAAAAATAACTAGCACAGAACCTTGAGCTCACCTTTCTCCATAGGTGTGTAGAGTACAGGATAGGTACCATCTTTGTTGTTGGACACCTGAGTCTGCACTTTGCGTCCTGTGGGTGTGGTCAGGATAGCCTGCACCTGACCTTCACCTGTCGGGGTCACTGTGCGAGCATCAACTGTGAACTCTGTAGGAGCTTCCGTAAAAACACCTGAAAACCATTTTCATGGATGTTAGCTGATAATCTATAGCATAATGATTACATGTATTTGTGTATGTGTTTGTGTTTGTGTGAGTGTGTGTTTGAAAGTAATCTTAATTCTTTTTTTTTTTTTTTACAATGAAGTTAACAAATAGCTTCTCAACTGGCAATGTAAAAGAAGACAGCAATATCATGAACATACAAAGTGCAATGAGTGGGCTTACCATCTGGAGACAAGCCAGGTCCGTAGGCAGTGACTCCGCTGAGGTCCACACCAGTGGAAGGCTTGATGCTGGCCGTGAAAGGGGAGCCAGGGATGGGCTTCTCCGCATGGGTCACGTTGATCTTGTAGTCCCCAGGGACTTCTGGCAGGTATCTCACACCACAGGTACCATCCCCATTGTCCATGCATTCGATCTTGGCCTCCTTCGGCCCCTCCACTGTGACCCCCAGACCACCGGGCCGCGTCTCCTCCCGTGTGTCGATGGTGAACTCCGCTGGCTTTTGAGCTTCGCCTCCAGTCAGCCCTGGGCCATAGGCCTTGACCCGTGGGGCATCTCCGGCTGGGGCGGCAGTGCTGGGTTTGATTTTGGCAGTGAAGGGAGAGCCTTTGATGGGGCGGTCGGCATGAGTGACGTTGACCTTGTAGTCACCAGGAACCTCAGGCATGTAGTCACACCGCAGGTTCCATCTCCGTTGTCCTTGACATCGATCTTGGACTCTTTGGGGCCCTCCACAGTCACGCCCAGGTTGCCAGGCATGGTCTCCTCCCGCGCGTCGATGGTGAACTGAGCAGGCTTCATGGCTTCCCCCGCCTGTCAGACCAGGCCCATACGCCTTGACCTTAGGCACGCCAAGGTCAGGCACCGCATCCACCTTGAAGGGAGAATCTTTGACGGGTACACCACCGTAGGTGACATCCACAGTGTGAGGGCCCGGCTCCTGCAGGGTGAAGGGGGCCACCTTTCTGTCCATCATGTCGTTGACAGGTACGTTGGTGTCTTGCCTGTGGGTGAAGTGATGACCATCTTCACCGCAGCCTTGGGGAGTTTTGGGAGGGATTCTGATGGTCGCTGTTTTCTGGACGCCCACAGGGATTTCTGGGAAAGCAATGAGAGTGCTGGTTAATTTGTAATGGATACTGTACTGATATGATTGTATATTTTGGCAATATCTTCTAAGAACACATGTTTAACTTACAAAACCAGAGAATTCAATAGAGTTGTAATTTGCAAATTACAAGAACAGCAAGACAGTGTACATGAGTGTGTGTTTGTGTAATATTGTGTGTATGTGTGTGTGTGTGTGTGTGTTGCACTTGCTGGTGTCCTTGTGAGTGTGTGTGTGTGTGTGTGTGTGTGTGTGTGTGTGTGTGTGTGTGTGTGTGTGTGTGTGTGTGTGTGTGTGTGTGTGTGTGTGTGTGTGTGTGTGTGTGTGTGAGAGAGAGAGGATGGATGTGTTTATGTGTACGTGTACTAGATTACATCACACAGAGAGAGGTGAAATTAACATTCCCGAGAATCCTGAACCAATCTCAAATTCAAAAGATCTTGCTTTAACTAGTTCATAAGAGCATTTCTGCACATAAAAGCAAATTTGTTAGTGATTTATTGTGCAGGATTACTAATAACAGAATATCATAATAAAATGATAGAATAGAAATGGTCTTAACAATGGCACTCAAAAAGTAGTCAATAAGTATGGTTTTTTAAACTTTCCAAATGTTGGAAAGCTTATAA
>JADBJO010014804.1:50000-64348 GCA_016801955.1 Conus betulinus
GGGTTGCTGGATCGTCGTCTTCTGTTTCTGCTGCAGTAGTTTGTATCGGGGACATGAACGAAGGCCTGGATGTGCAGTGTCTCGCTGTCTCAGCGTCTGTCTGTCTGTCTGGCTGGCTGGGCTGGCTGGCTGGCTGCTGTCTGTCTGTCTGTTTGTCTGTCTGTCTATCCGTCTGCGTCTGTATCTGTCTGTCTCATACTTTCTCTCTCTCTCTCTCTCTCTCTCTCTCTCTCTCTCTCTCTCTCTCTCTCTCTCTCTCTCTCTCTCTCTCACTCTCTCTCTCTCTCTGTCTGTCTCTCTGTCTGTCAGTCTGTCTGTCGTCTCTCTGTCTGTCTCTCAGTCTGTCTGTCCTCTATCTCTCTCTCTCTCTCTCTATCTCTGTCTCTCTCTCTCTTTCTCTTTGTGTCTTCTGTGTGTCTGTCTCCCTGTCTCTAAGTTTCTGCCTGCCTGTCTGCTTGTCTGTCTGTCTGTCTGTCTCTCTCACTGTGTCTGTCTGTCTCACTGTCTCTGTCGTTTGTGTGTGTGTGTGTGTGTGTGTGTGTGTGTGTGTGTGTGTGTGTGTGTGTGTGTGTGTGTTGTCTCTTTTTTTTCTGTGTGTCTGTCTGTCTATCTCCCTGTCTCTGTCTAGTCTCTCTCTGCCTGTCTGCCTATCTGTCTGCCTGCCTGCCTGCCTGCCTGCCTGTCTGTCTCTCTGTCTGTCTGTCTGTCTCTCTCTCTCTCTCTCTCTCTCTTGGCGCAGAAAAAAAACGTATGGGCCTACTTGTCTAGATGTTACTCTTGCTATGAAGAAGATCATCATTATATTAAAACTACTATGATTTCATTCTTCCTCTCTCTCTCTCTCTCTCTCTCTCTCACACACACACACACACACACACACACACACACACACACACACACACACATCGGCCAGAGAGAATCCAGGTCAGGATGCACGTGAAAAAAACTCAGGGGGGGGAAAAGGCGACAGTTCAACACTACGGCTGCCCCACCTTTCCCCTTCAAGTCCCGTGATGACAAGACAGCGCGCTAGCTCGGCTTCTCACGGCAGAGGGGTGGCAGGCCAAAAAGAAAGCGCACATACGACTCTACACCACTGGATGAAACATGAGAAATTGAAACAAGCAAGAGGGGACTATGGGTGGTCGGGTGGGTGGTTCATCAAGCAGGGGTGGAGGTGTGGCTGGTGACGGGGGTGTAGGGTGGGGTGGCGGTCCGGGTAGGAGAGACTAGTGAGGGAAATGAACGGAGAGAAAGTGATGGGGCTGAGGAGGGGGTGGTACTGGGCGTAGGGGTGGAGGTGGAAGGGTTCAGGAAGAGGTGGTAATAATGCCAAGAGTTGACGGGGTGGCCGAGGCCCGACCAGTGTTAATATGAATAAACTAGACATTCCTGATGTTGTGTCGATGTTATTAGATTTCGATATATTTTGTTTAAATGAAACGTTTGTTTATTTAGACAGTATTTCATACATCTCTCTTCAGTGATTACGATGTTTTTGCCTCCAAAGCTGTGAAGTTATCGCAACAAGGGCGGTTCTCAGGGGGAGTAATGATGTGTGTAAGGAAAAGTCTGGTCGGGATTACTGAGAGGATCAATACGTACTTGAATAATGTTATCATTTTGAAAATGGATCGTGAATTATTTGGAACTGGAAAAACCAGTGTTTCTTATCAGTATTTATATACACCCTTATGACAGTATTTACTGGAGACTATCACAATATGGTTTTGGTGTTGAAATCATTGAACAGTGCTTAATTGATCTCCATGAACGTTTTGAGGATTTCTGTTCATAGTGTGTGGAGATATGAATGTGAGGACTGGGTGCAAGAATGCTTTGTTAAAGGATGTGTTGTCGGAAAATAAGATATGGGACTCATTGTATGAAAGTGATGAGGATTATGTGTTCCGTAGGAAGTCTGAAGATACGGTAGTAACAAATTTTGGGGGAAAGAGTTGATTAATTTCTGTTGAACGTTTGATTGTGTTGTCATGAACGGTCTAATTCAGTTTGGTTTCTATGATTCACTGACTTTTGTTTCCAGTTCAGGGGGCAGCACCATTGACTATTTTATAGCATCTGGTGATCTCTGTCTGCGGGGTTCTATTACGTCACTGCGTGTCTTGTCCTCTGTGGACTCCGTACATTTCCCTGTTTGTATTACACTGAACGTGCATGTTGATTTCGATCATCCAAGAAGAAAAGAAAACAACTGGATTGAAAAATACATTTGGAATACAAGCTTAGAACCACGTTTTGTAGAGGCTTTAAACAGCGAGGAGTTTAATAGATTGTGTTCCAGGGCGTTGATGCTAATTGATACAGATGTAAATCAAGCTGTGAACTTGTTTTCTAATGCTTTGGTTAGTAGTAGTGACTGTATGAAGAAAACTATATGTGTTAGTAATGAGCCACGAATACCAGACAGGTACGACAGGGATTGCGCACAGTTAAAGAGCAAAGTGAGGCAGTCGTGAACAATCTTTCATAGTTGTAAAAAGTTTAAATCTGACAAACGTAAAGATTTTGTTCAGCATCGAAAATATTACAAGTCCTTTATTAAAAAGAAAAGGGGCTGTTTTAAACGTGAAAAAGCTAACAGACTGGCTTCTTTCGGTAAAGATAGTAAGGAGTTTTGGAGAGAAGTAAGAAGAAGTATGTCAGGCGGAAAAAAGTTTCAAATTTGCCCTGATATATCAGATCAACAATGGTACCATCATTTTAAAAGCCTGTTCAATGTGAAGAAGATCAAAGTACATGACAATAGCACCGAAAATGTTAAAATGTTAATACTGATTTAATGAATTGAACTTGCCTATAAATGAGAGTGAAGTACTTCAGCTATTAATTCTTTAAAAGAAGGGAAAAGCGTGTGGAATTGATGAATCACTGCAGAAATGTTGAAATTAAGTAGCAACTTCTCGGTCGTCTTCTTAACTAAACTATTCAATGTACTATTTGACAGAGGTTCGTATCCAGAAGAATGGACTAAAGCAATCATAGTTCCAATTTTTGAAAAAGGTGACAAAACAGTAACCGACAATTACAGGGGGGGGGGGGGGGGGGGGGGGGGTTCGCTATTAAGCTTAGTTAGTAAATGCTACTGTACGATTCTGAATAGGAGACTAGTAAAATGGATCGAAGAGAACAGAAAACTGACAGAATCTCAGGCTGGGTTTAGAAAAGTTTACTCCACAGTCGACCATATTTTTTACTTTAAATGCTATTATAGAAAAGTGTTTTTCAAAAAGGGGTGGCAAACTCTATGCATGTTTTGTAGACCTAAGAAAAGCATTTGCGTACAACTGGCATACATAGCAAATTTATGACAACAGTCACAGCGATTTATGAGTCAATCGTTTCATGTGTGAGAACTGGGGATCGTCTTACGGAGTTTTTTTTTTTAGCTGTCTGGTAGGATTGAGACAGGGTTGTATACTTAGTCCAGAACTTTTTTCTATTTTCATAAATGAAATTGCTGCATATGTATGCATGGCATTCAGTTGTTACCTGGTTTGGTTGAACTATTCCTTCTGTTGTTTGCCGATGATATTGTTCTTTTATCCAATACTGCCAGGGGTCTTCAAAACCAAATTAATCTATTAAATGAAGTTTGCAAAAGGTTATTTTTAAATATAAGTAAAGATAAGACCAAAGTGATGGTTTTTCAAAAAAGGCGGGTTTTTAGGTAAAAATGATAAATGGACTTTAAACGGGTCTATCCTGGAAGTGGTAAACGAGTATAATTACCTGGGTTTTGTTTTTTTACAACGAAAATGAGTATATTTAAAGGTGGTATGCCTTGGCGGCAAAGGGTAGAAGAGCATGTATGAATTGTGTAAAACATATTAGCAGTCTCCATGATATATCTAAATCCTGCTTCTTTAAAATTTTTGACACACAAGTTCAACCTGTCATTACGTATGCTGCAGAATTGTGGGGGCTAAACAGATTGGAAAACATTGAAAAAATTCATACATTTGCATGCAAACGTTTTTGAAAGTACCATTAAAATTACCAAACAAAATTGTGTTTGGTGAACTTGGTAGATATCCNCAAATTTGCCCTGATATATCAGATCAACAATGGTACCATCATTTTAAAAGCCTGTTCATGTGAAGAAGATCAAAGTACATGACAGTAGCACCGAAAATGTTAAAATGTTAATACTGATTGTAATGAATTGAACTTGCCTATAAATGAGAGTGAAGTACTTCAAGCTATTAATTCTTTAAAGAAAGGAAAAGCGTGGAATTGATGGAATCACTGTCGAAATGTTGAAATTAAGTAGCAACTTCTCGGTCGTCTTCTTAACTAAACTATTCAATGCACTATTTGACAGAGGTTCGTATCCAGAAAAATGGACTAAAGCAATCATAGTTCCAATTTTTGAAAAAGGTGACAAAACAGTAACCGACAATTACAGGGGGGGGGGGGGGGGGTTTCGCTATTAAGCTTAGTTAGTAAATGCTACTGTACGATTCTGAATAGGAGACTAGTAAAATGGATCGAAGAGAACAGAAAACTGACAGAATCTCAGGTTGGTTTAGAAAAGTTTACTCCACAGTCGACCATATTTTTTACTTTAAATGCTATTATAGAAAAGTGTTTTTCAAAAAGGGGTGGCAAACTCTATGCATGTTTTGTAGACCTAAGAAAAGCATTTGCGTACAACATGAACCACTATTTGAAATTTTGCATACAACTGGCATAGCAAATTTATGACAACAGTCACAGCGATTTATGAGTCAATTGTTTCATGTGTGAGAACTGGGGATCGTCTTACGGAGTTTTTTTTTTTAGCTGTCTGGTAGGATTGAGACAGGGTTGTATACTTAGTCCAGAACTTTTTCTATTTTCATAAATGAAATTGCTGCATATGTATGCATGGCATTCAGTTGTTACCTGGTTTGGTTGAACTATTCCTTCTGTTGTTTGCCGATGATATTGTTCTTTTATCCAATACTGCCAGGGGTCTTCAAAACCAAATTAATCTATTAAATGAAGTTTGCAAAAGGTTATTTTTAAATATAAGTAAAGATAAGACCAAAGTGATGGTTTTTCAAAAAAGGCGGGTTTTTAGGTAAAAATGATAAATGGACTTTAAACGGGTCTATCCTGGAAGTGGTAAACGAGTATAATTACCTGGGGTTTTGTTTTTACAACGAAAATGAGTATTTGTAAAGGTGGTGATGCCTTGGCGGCAAGGGTAGAAGAGCATGTATGAATTGTGTGTAAAACATATTAGCAGTCTCCATGATATATCTAAATCCTGCTTCTTTAAAATTTTTGACACACAAGTTCAACCTGTCATTACGTATGCTGCAGAATTGTGGGGGCTAAACAGATTGGAAAACATTGAAAAAATTCATACATTTGCATGCAAACGTTTTTTGAAAGTACCATTAAAATTACCAAACAAAATTGTGTTTGGTGAACTTGGTAGATATCCACTATATATTAACAGTTCTGTGAGATGCATAAAATACTGGCTAAAGATTTTGAAGATGGATGAGTCAAGGCTACCAAGATTAGCATATAGTATGTTAAAAAAAAACTTGGATGAAAAAGGTAAAGCATGTTGGGCAAGTTCGATTAAAAATACCTTGTTTCTTTAGGATTTGGATATGCCTGGGTTAACCAAGGTGTTGGATGTGAAATTTCTTTTGTATCATTGTTCAAGCAACGTTTGAAAGATAATTATCTACAGGAATGGGATAGCTCAGTAATGAACAATGACATATATTGCACGTACCGGCTATTAAAAATGTATTTGAAAGCGAGCCATATTTTCAATATCTTGATATCAGATGCTTTCGTGATGGTTTTGTTAAACTAAGAACCGGGGTACTTCCAGTAAACGGTTCCTCTTTTAGGACTACTTTTAGTGAAATGCTAACCTTTCTGTGTCCTTTCTGTAAGGTAATAGAAAATGAAAACCATTTTATTCTATACGATGATATTAGAAAGAAGTATTTGTCTGGAATTGATCAGCACTATACTAGTATTCTGATGAACAAATCCATGAAATTGACTCGAAATCTAGCTTTGTTCATCTTTTATGCAACTCGACAAAGAGGGCTGTTGGTCGAAAGTCATGAAGGATGATTACACGGTGATAACTATAACAGTTTAGATATGAAAGGAAGTAAAGTTGTATTAATAGTACTGTTGCTATTAGTCTTGTCTAGGTACGCTATATTCTATTGTTATTCTGTTTCTTGACTATGTATCTAGGGGCTGGTGGCCTAAAGATAATAAACCATTGTTCTCTCTCTCTCTCTCTCTCTCTCTCTCTCTCTCTCTCTCTCTCTCTCTCTCTCTCTCTCTCTCTCTCTCTCTCTCTCTCTCTCTTTGGCTTTTGGAAGAAGGAGGAGGGAGGGAGGGGGAAGCTGTTGTTGTTGAAGATTTTGTTGTTCGTGTTAATCTGTTCGATGCAGATGTTCAAATTCTCAAGGGTTTTTCTCTTTGTTGTTGTTGTTGTTTTTATGTTGTAATGTATCTTCAAGACTCATCACTGAGACCTTTACAATCGTTAGGGATGATTGGCTGCTGGAAGTGTTTTTATCTTGTAATGTATCTTCAAGATTCATCACTGAGACCTTTACAATCGTTAGGGATGATTGGCTGCTGGAAGTGTTTTTTATGTTGTAATGTATCTTCAAGATTCATCACTGAGACCTTTACAATCGTTAGGGATGATTGGCTGCTGGAAGTGTGTTTTTATGTTAATGTATCTTCAAGATTCATCACTGAGACCTTTACAATCGTTAGGGATGATTGGCTGCTGGAAGTGTTTTTATGTTGTAATGTATCTTCAAGATTCATCACTGAGACCTTTACAATCGTTAGGGATGATTGGCTGCTGGAAGTGTTAGTCCGAGTTGTAAGTGTGGCTGGGAGCACTTGCAGGCCTCTGTTGTCACTGACGTCCTTGACCCCGATGATCAGCAGTGACATGGCGAATGTCATGACCAGGGAGAGTGAGAAAGGTGACTGAAGTCTTTGCCTGGCCTTGGAAGCAAACAACTGGCGGGAAAACGAGTGCCATTTTGCTGTCTCCAGTCATGGACTGGTTTTTTAGTGTCAGAGCTAAAGGGTCGTAAAGGAGGAGCTCAAGGGAGAAATAAAAGGTCTGGGAACGTCAGTGTGTCAGCAATGAGAGAGAGAGAGAGAGAGACGAGGGAGAGAGAGGTAGAGGGGGGGGGGGGTGAAAGAGAGAGAGAGAAAGGAGAGAGAGAGATAGAGAGATGGCGAGGGACAGAGAGAGAGAGAGAGAGAGAGAGAGAGAGAGAGAGAGAGATGGCGAAAGACAGAGAGAGAGAGAGAGAGAGATGGGGGGGGGGGGGGGGACTATCGGCAACAGCTATGGGTTTGAGTCTTCTTTGGCACATGATTGTTTCAAGTCTGTGGCAGGTATACATGATATAAGCCAGTGTGCAGCTTTCACGTCCAAAATAGTAGTTATGACTGTCAGACAACGGCAATTATCGTTGTAATACGTCGTGACCATGACGTCAAAACATCAATTTTTGCGGGAAATCAATCATTCATCACTAATCATGACGCTTTTTCCCAATAGGGGCTTGTGACCAAAGTGGTTAAACTGTTTGCATGGAAGCTGACTGTTGTGAGTTCCCAACCTCTCGTAGGGTCGGATTTGTGTGTGTGTGTGTGTGTGTGTGTGTGTGTGTGTGTGTGTGTGTGTGTGTGTGTGTGTGTGTGAGAGAGAGCTTAACACCCCTCTCTGTCCACCCCCAGCAGAAGAGGGTGCCTGATTCACTTTAGGGAAGCTTAAAGGCGGAAGAAGACAAAAGATGGGCTCCTGTTTTCTGTCACCACATGCTTCACACACGGTCAGCCTCGAACTGTTCGCAGCCCTTATGGCCTTTAGGTCATTGGATTGAACCTAATCTCTAGCCCTGACGTCGTTTACACATCGGACAATGAAAAAAAAAACACAAACAAAAAGCAAAAAAAAAAAAAAGAAAAAGAAAAAGAAAAAAAAAAAAATAGGAAAAAAAAAAAAAAAAAAAACAACAACAGCCACACAGCAGCAGCAGTAGTACAACAACAACAACAACAACAACAACCAGCCTTACGACCTTAGTAAGCTATATACCGCGCAAAAAGTTATTCTGGTAGTAATTTTCTGAAAATTCCAGCATTCTGCGACTTCGCAAAAGAAAGACTTTTAAAAGTGTACAATCAGCGCAACAAGAATGGCACCGATGTGCACGCTCATGACACACAGTAACATGCGCGTCGTAACTGTTTCAACAGTCATAATTACCTGTTTTCATGACACACAGTAACCTGTTTTCAGCGTCGTAACTAGTTGTTTTCAAAAATCATGATTACCTGTTTTTCATGACACACAGTAATCTGTTTTCATGCGTCGTAACTAGTTGTTTCAAAAGTCATAATTACCTATTTTCGTAAGTTTAAAAGTGAGGTGTCTGCAGGCGGACATTGAAACAAATGTTAAAAAGAATTATCAGGCATTCTGCCAAACAACAGGGACAAACAAAGGACAAGACAAAACACGACGTGTTTTCGACCTCTTAGGTCTTCTTGGGCACATAAAACATTCAGGACAATGAAACGAAAGAGAGAAGTGGTGATTGCTCGTTCTTCGTTTTCATTGTCCTGAGTGTTGTTTATCGTGCATGAAGAAGACCTTAGAGGTCGAAACGCGTTGTGTTTTGTCTTGTACTTTGTCCTTTTTGTTTGGCGGAAATAATACCAATTTGTTCTAAAATCTGTTTTCGTAAGTTGGAATGACCTGCTTTCACGGGGATCACGTGTGACCGTGATATCAGACCAAACATTGGAAAACAAACACACACAAAAAGAAAAAACAAAAAGTAAGGCTGAGCCCTCTCCAACAATCATGTTTGCCAGCTTCTTGTCCACAGTTCATTGAGGGCGGTCCACTGCCTGCACGCAGCCTTTCCCCCCCCCCCCCCCCCCCCCCCCCCCCCCCCCCCCTGCATACGAACCCTGTGTGTGTGTGTGTGTGTGTGTGTGTGTGTGTGTGTGTGTGTGTGTGTGTGTGCGTGTGTGCGTGTGTGTGTGCGCGCGCGCGCGCGCGCGTGTGTGTGCGTGCGTGTGTGTGCGTGTTAGCATGCGTGCGTGCGTGCGCGTGCGCGCGCGCATTTGTGTGTGTGTGTGTGTGTGTGTATGCGCGCGCGCGCGCGCGTGCGTGCGTGCGTGCGTGCGTGCTTCATCGCTGTTGTTTTTATGAAAATGAATGTTTCCCGAAAGAAAACGGATGTTCCTAGCCTTTGAAAGGAGTTAAATTTCGTGATACTCTTCACACAGGCATAGTACCGTTTGTGGTGTCCCTAACTGGAACCACTGTCACTAATGTGTTCAATACCTTTAGTTGCACAAATGTAATACGAAAGACTTACTACGGTATGGCACGTCCCTTCGAATTTAGTATAAAGGCGACAACACAGGGCAAAACGTACAGAAATGAGATTAACCGTGACTTGGAGCATAACACTAAGCACTGTCAAGCTTTATCAGGAGAACTGACTGGGTTTGATCCGAACCTAAGCCCCCCCCCCCCCCCCCCCCCCCCCCCCCCGCCCCCGCCCTAGAATGATGGAGATTTTGTGGTGTGCAACCTTCCCACAATGGCAGCTTGACGGTTGAACGGAAACAGAAAGTAGGTAATTCATTTCCGCGTGTCATGAGTAAAACAAAGCCAATTCTGTAACTTTCCTTTACTGAACACACGCACAGAAAGCAGATCAGGGAATGAAGAGCAGTGGGAATACCCGTGACGTGCGCCTTTTCAAGGTCGCTTCCTGTCATGCGATGATATAGAACGCGTTAGCTGTCGGGTTACCACTGTAACGTGCTGAAACCGCTCCTCCCCTCCCCCCCCCCCCCCCCCCCCCCCCCCCCCCCGCCCCCGCTCACAGTTTAACTCCCGGGAGTCAGTCTGGCACTGTCCCAGAGTTAATCTGAGTCTGCACCCAAAGCCCCCCCCCCCCCCCCCCCCCCCCAACAGGTCGAGACCCCCCCCCCCCCCCCCCCCCCCCCTCTCTCTTTTTTCTGTTATTAAGCCTGTTCCAGAATGAACCCCTACCAGTCTCAGAATAACTCCCGGGGAGTTTGTTTGAACCTAAAAATGTTGACTCTAAACTAACTCCCGGGAGTTCATTTGGGTAGTGCCAGATCAGCCCCCCAACCCCCTCGGAGAGTGAAACTGGTGCTGTTCCAAACTAACTCCCGCGAGTTCTTCAGGGCCCAAACTTTTGACATCAAAATAACTCCCTGCTAAACTGGCACAAGTAGAGAGTCATTCCAGGACAGGCCTGGAAAGGCCCCGCTAGGAGTTTAGACTGGCGCAGGCCCAGAATAGTCCCCCCCCCCCCCCCCCAACCCCTCCCCTCTACCTCAAATAATGAAGAAATGGTCAATAAGCGCTCGACTGAGAGTTAATCTGGCACCTGCCCACAACCCCCCCCCCCCCCCCCCCCCCCCCGGAGAGTTACTAGCCCAAAACAGCCCCCTGTATAAAGAGTTAAACTGGACCTGGCCCAGAACATCCCACATCCTCCTGGGGAGTTAATCTAGCACCGGCCCGGAACAGTCCCCCCTAGAGAGTTAAATTGGACCTGCCGCTAAACAACAGCCCCCCCCCCCCCCCCCCCAAAGAGTTAGACTGGACCTGGCCAAAACAGTCCCTACAGAGTTAAACTGGACCTGCCCCAAAACAGCCCCCCTACAGAGTTAAACTAGCCCTGGCCAAAAGCAGCCACCTTCCTGAGGAGTTAATCTAGTACTAGCCCAGAACAGCCCCCCTAGAGAGTTCAACTGGACCTGGCCCAGAACAGCCCCCTCCTAGGCAGTTAATCTGGTACTAGCTCAAAACAGTCCCCTAGAGAGAGTTAAACTGGATCTGCCCCAAAGCAGCCCCCCACCCTGGGGAGTAAATCTGCCACCGGCCCAGAGAACAACCCACCAAGAGAGTTAAATTGGACCTAGCCCAGAACAGCCCCAGAAACATTTTGCAGTGAACATCAGAACATGAAGCACAAGCGAAAGCTTATATATGGGGAGTTAATCTGGCACCTGCCCAGAACAGACCCCCCCCCCCCCCCCCCCCCCCCCGGGATCGGCCCAGAAAGTACTCCCCCTAAAGATGATTCAGACTATATTTTCATGTTGATTCAGGTAGAATGCCACTGTATGGTTTATAACCTGAAAATAACCCTGAACACATTAATAAAGGAAATATGCAAGGGGGTACTTCGGGGACCGGCCCAGAAGTCTCCCCCTAAAGTTGATTCAGACTCGTTTTCAATCTGGGACAGTGCCAGAGTGACTCCCGGAAGTTCAACTGGGAAGGGGGCAGTTTCAACACGTTACACCACCATTGGTTCATGATACGGGTATCATTTTCGTTAAATTGCCGCACAGAACCCTCCCGACCTCCACCCCTTCTTCGCCCCTTTCATCTTCCCTTCCCCCCCCCCCCCCCCCCCCCCCCCCCCCTTCTAATTCGACATTCTTATCTCACTTTTTGTGTGTGGACTTAAGGTCTTTATAAATAAACGTATGTCGTTTTTTCTCTCTGTCTCTGGCTCTGTCCGTCTGTCTGTCTGTATCTCTCTTTCTGTCTGTCTCTGTCTCTGTGTCTGTGTCTGTGTCTGTGTCTGTGTCAGCCTGTCCATCCGTCTCTGTCTCGTCGGTCTGTCTGTCTGTTGCATTCTATTTGTCTATCTGTCAACTGTCTGTCTCTGTTTTTGTCTCTCTCTCTGTCAACTGTCTGTCTCTGTGTTTGTGTCTGTGTCTCTCTCTCTCTGTCTGTGTGTCTGTCTGTCTGTCTGTCTGTCTCTCTCTCTCTCTCTCTCTCTCTCTCTCTCTCTCTCTCTCTCTCTCTCTCTGCGATGCTGCAGCTAAAGGTGACAAATGACCCTGCAGTTGTCCGGATTCAGCCAGCCTTGCAGGCGGTTCATGCACAGTGCCAGACCACTACTCCACTCCACCAAGTGATGGAGGGGTAGAGGAGGAGATGGGGTGAGGGGAGGGGGGAGAGGAGGAGGGTGATGTTTTATATTTTTGTAGATGTGTGTGTGTGTGTGTGTGTGTGTGTGTGTGTGTGTGTGTGTGTGTGTGTGTGTGTGTGTGTGTGTGTGTGTTTGCTATTATAATAGTGTAGCTATATATTCTTGCTACATTCAAATGCACACAAATTTTCATACCTAAGCATCTGTATGCATACACACGTACATGAATATATAGAACTCCATACAGTTTAGACATGCACAAGTCTTACTCTCTTACTCATGCACTATTTTTTTTTCGTCTAATATTACGATTAGTGGAAAGACGTTAAATAAATGACACACACACACACTCCACCCCTCTCCCCACCATGCCGAATACAGCAGTGTGGACCATCATCTCAACTACCCTGCTTTTCTTCCTTTCCTTCCTTCCTTCTTTCTGTCTGTCGGTATCTCCATGTTGTTTGCTGCTGCGATCGTTGTTTTTATAAGATCTGTGTTTCTTTCTGTTTTTTTTTTTCCCCCCTTTTTTTTTTTTTTTGTTGTTGTTTTTTTTGCTATGATCAGCGGTTTTCTTTCTGCTGTGACGTTATCTCTTTGCTGTTGCTTTTGTTTGTTTGTTTTTGTCTTTCCTATTGCTGTGATTAGTGTTTGGCATTCTTTCAGCATTGGTCATTTTTTTTTTTTTTTGTTCCTGTAATCATTGTCTGTCTTTCAGAGAGAGAGAGAGAGAGAGAGAGAGAGAGACTTTGATATTTTGATATGTAATTGTCATTACCAAAGAGGTCTTTTGACTAGGGGGGGAGGGGGTAACAAAAAACAACATTTACCTCTCCTTTTCTTGTAAACAAACAGTGCACATTTATTGCCTGTGTGTATCAAATCAAAGATTAACGAAAACAAATAAAATCGCATCTTCATTTGTCCTCGCACACCGGAGTATACAGTAACATTAAAAAACAACAACAACAAACAAACAAACAAACAACAGAAATTGTAATACTGACTCGACCATCCACTCAATCAAATGATGAGGGGGGGGGAGGAGAGAGAGAGAGAGAGAGGGGGAGAGAGAGAGAGAGAGAGAGAGAGAGATCTCACACACATTCGTGCATACATGCAAACACACACACACACACACATACACACACACACACACACACACACACACACACACACACACACACACACACACACACGCGCACATTGACGATCCGATCCGACGCAATGGGAAAATGATGGATAAGCTGAGCGATGGGAAGTATTCAAAAGATGGCTTGTCTTGACTTCAAAGAAGATAGATAGATACAGAGAGAGAGAGAGACAGACAGACAGACAGACAGACAGAGATAGACAGAGAGAGACAGAGAGAGAGAGAGTAATGTGTAAGAGAGGGAGAGAGAGAGAGAGAAGTGTGTGTATGTGTTCGTGCGTGCGTGCGTGCGCGCGCATGTATGTGTGTGTGTGTGTGTGTGGTGTGTGTGTGTGTGTGTGTGTGTGTGTGTGTGTGTGTGTGTGTGTGTGTGTGTGAACGAGAGAGAGAGAGAGAGAGAGAGTGTGTGTGTGTGTGTGTGTGTGTGTGTGTGTGTGTGTGTGTGTGTGTGTGTGTGTGTGTGAGGGAGAGAGAAAGAGGGGTGGAGGTGGGGGTTGGAACTGGTGAAGCTTTGGTTCATGTTAAAATGATGTGTGCATGTTCGCATAATCCGATTTGAGAATCATGCGAGTTGACATTATGCGAACTGATAGCATCAGACGGGAAAGCAGTCAAGGAAAGAGAATAAGTAGTATTGGAGCAAAAGCGAAAAAAAAAAATGAAAAAAAAAAGGAAAGTGAAAGAGAAGGAATAGATGAGATGGAGGAGAAGAAAAGAATACAGGAAAGGACAGAAAGGAAGGAAGGAAGGAAGGAAGGAAGGAAGGAAGGAAGGAAGGAAGTGGTACAGGTAGTAAGGTAGGAAAAAAAATAAGGGAAAGAATGAAAGAGGAAAAAACAAACAAGGAAGAAAGAGGACAGGACTGAAGGAAGGACAGAAGGAAGTGAGAAAGGAAAACAACAGAACACAGAAATACGCAAATGAGAAGGGATGAATGAAAGAAGGAGAGTGGCAAAGAGAGCCAGAAACAGCATGAAAGAAAAGATTGTAGGCGATGCAGTACATGGGGAGAAAGCGCAGATGACTTCAAGACAAAGGAGAGGACGAGAGAAAGGACGAAAGGCTGAATCAAAAAAAGGAAGGAAGAGAGAAAGTGAGACTGAAACAAAAAAAAAAAGGAATGAAGGTATGTTGGACAGAAACAAAGAAAGCTGACTTGAAGA
>JADBJO010014805.1:0-12500 GCA_016801955.1 Conus betulinus
TAGAGCTGTGACTGCAGTGTTAATGGACACATGGAGCTGATGCCCTACGGTCTGTGTTGATAGCCCGGTAACCGAACTGTCTGACCTGAGACATGAAAGAGAACGGGGGTTCAACGCGGTGTGCGAGGAAAGGTGGGGGAATGGGGGCGGGGGGGGGGGGCTTGCTATCAAATTTTTTTTTTTAATGCTCTTTTTCTTCTTTCGAGATTACATTTTAAAAAATGTGACATTGTCTGCAAATTGATTTTGATTGTCTCCCAGTCGGTTCGAACTGTACTCTTTTGAATTGCTCCCTCTCCTTCCCATTTTGTCTTCAAAGTTCCTGACCCTTCACCTTCCCGTGGCCTGTGTTTTTTACACGTGATGCAATAGGCATCACCCATTTGTCTAATGACAGCATCTTGCCTGACACTCAATTCTTTTCCCGCGTTAAAATGATGTATTATGAGTTCAGAATCAGCTTCCTGCTGTCAATCAACACGAAGATGTTTTTTGTGAAGGATCAGTCATTAGACGCACACGACTGTTTATAGCCTCCCCCACGGCGATTCTGCACGGATGCTAGTTTAAAACATCACTCTAGCTTGAAAAAAAATCACAGTCACTTTTTTCCTTAGGGATTGCTTTGTTGGTGTCTTCCCATGAGTATCACTGGGGAATACACCATGAAGATTAAAATGAGTCTAGAACGCTTTCGCTCACCCTGGTTTACACTTGAAAAAATAAGTATTTTCTCTCTGATCGACGAATGTCGATAGTAGTCCAAATTTAAGATACACGACAGGAAGATTTAAACAAAAAGTACACTGCAGAAAAAAAAAGATGTTTCCTCCTTATTTTGTGTGCTGTGTGCTGTCCTGTCTGCTAGAGGTTCAGTGTCGTAAAGTTTGCATTCGTTTTGGAGTTACGGGCCTGTATTAATTTTCATCTTAGGAGCAAGAGTTACCTTACTTCTTTGTTGTATACTGTTCCCTGCCTCATTTTAACGATTTCCTTACAGAAAATGAGTTTTCGGACGTAAGTTCGTGATTTTGAGTACTCTACTTTTGCCGTATTCTCCAGCAAGGGTTTTGTTTTTCAATCGTGTTGTTTTGCTTTGTTTGGGGCCCATTTTTTTTTTCATCTACTGTGTCTTGTCTTCCCAGAGCAATATTCCCACGCTGCTCCTCCTGGCTCTGGCTTACACAGCCACATTCAGCATCATTTCAATGGCCACCTTGGACTGGCTGTTTACAAGGAGCAGTCAGTGTCAGGGTATCCCTGGGTAACCGTCTTCTTCCTCCTCGTTCGCCTCCCGTTAGATGAGCAGCCCCGTGTCCTCGATGAAGGCTGCCGTCCGTCGCAGTTCCTCCAGGGTGCCGTACAGCTTGGCTTGCACTGCTGTCGGTGTTGGCGCCAGTACTTCCTCCTGGATGCTGAATGCGTCGTACAGTCTTGAAGGATGTGGTCGGTTGTCGTTGGTCCACACCACAAGGGGCACTGTCCCCTCTGTCCAATTCCAAATGGTGTGTGCATGTGGTGGAGCAGGCGACTGTGTCCAGTAACCCATCAGGTAGACAGTGCACTCCTGCCTTGGTTGTATCCAGCCAATGTTGTCCTTGAGCAGTATTTGCGGGACACTATCCATTGAGCCCTACAGTGATGGGCTTTACACTATGCAGCGTTCCTTTAAATACTAAAATGGTTGCGTTACACTATGCAGCGTTTCCTTTTTACATACTAAAGTGAGTGCTTTACACTATGCAGTGTCCTTTTTACATACTACAGTTATTACCTTACACCATGCAGTGTTCCTTTACATACTAAAGGGATTGTCTTACACGATGCAGTGTTGCCTTTACATACTAAGTGATTGCCTTACACTATGCACTGTTCCTTACACATACTAAAGTGATTGCCTTACACTACTCAGTGTTGCTTTACATACTGAAGTGATTGCCTCACAGCGTTCCTTTACATACTAAAGTGAGTGCTTTGCACTATGCAGTGTCCTTTTTACATACTACAGTTATTACCTTACACCATGTCGTTTCATTTACATACTAAAGGGATTGCCTTACACGATGCAGTGTTCCTTTACATACTAAAGTGATTTCCTTACACTATACAGCGTTTCATTACATACTAAGTGATTACCTTACACTGTGCCGCGTTCTTTTACATACTAAAGTGATTGCCTTACATTAGACACTCTCCCTTTACATACTAAAGTGTTTACCTTACACTATACAGCGTTCCTTTACATACAGAAGTGTTTACCTTACACTATGCAGCGTTCCTTTACAAACTAAAGTGACTGCCTTACACTCTGCAGTGTTCCTTTACATACTAAAGTGATGCATACCTTACACTATGCACTGTTCCTTTACATACCAAACTGATTGCTTCACACGATTCAGTGTTCCTTTACATACCAACGTGATGCCCATACACGATGCAGTGCTCCTTTACATACTAAAGTGATTGCCTTACACTATACAGTGCTCCTTTACATACTAAGTGATTGCCTTACACTATGCAGCGTTCCTTTACATGCTCAATGATAGTACCTTACACTGTGCGGTGTTCCTTCACATACTTGACCACCTGCACACGCACGCACAAATTATCTACCTTACCGGGTCAGCCCAAACGCTGCTTGGACGTCTTGTCAAGACTGGTTGCTTAAAATACTTTGTAGAACTGAATCCTAGACCCGAGGCTGTCACTCTATCAGTGTAAGGGCGTCTGGGCCCGGTAGCACCGGTAGCATCAAAGGCTTCTAGCATGCTGCTGTAAGCAGTGCGGCTGTCCTGTGGCCATAGCTACAGGACAACTCTTGTCTCCTATGACACTTGAGGCCATGCTACTGGTCTGTTCCCGGTGTCTCAGCGCGGCACTACTCTAAAATCAACTCCAAGTTGGGAGATGGGTCCTCTGTGACCCAGAGTGTCGTACTGCGCGGTTCGTCTGCTTGTTCACACTGCTCTGAATGCTGTTGCATCGCCCACTCCTCCTGGGAGGAAACTGCACAAGATCGCTCAACCTGGCGCACCATGATCAAACCCGGAGTGAAAAGACGTTGAAAGGAGGCGAGTGGAGGCACGGAAGCAAAGATCGTTAGCTTCGGAAGGAAAAAAAAAAAAAAAAAAAAAAAAAAACAGAACAAGCACCATCTTTCAGCCTGGCTCACCTCCAAGTCTGCCTTTGTCCACACTGCAACAGACTAATTCAATGCGAGGATCGGCCTGATCAGCCGTCTTTGTACACACACCTCCCTACCTAAAGGCACATCTTTTTCCCCCCTGGACTGATGAACTATATCCACTTACCTCTGTGCGCGAGTCTGCTGGTTTTGACGCGCTTGCTCGTGTGTCTTTCTGCATGTACTTGGGGTTTTTTTTTTGTTTTGTTTGTTTGTTTTTTTTGCGTGTGTGTGTGTGTGTGGTGTGTGCGTGTGTGTGTGTGTGTGTGGTGTGTGTTGTGTGTGTGTGTGTGTGTGTGTGTGTGTGTGTGTGTGCGCGCGCGTGGTGTGTGTGTGTATATATATATATATATATATATATATGTGTGTGTGTGTGTGTGTGTGTGTGTGTGTGTGTGTGTGTGTGTGCTTTGAGTTAGAATGTTTCTGTAATATGCGCTTTGGGCTCTCGCGAGGTACAGCGCTCCAAAATATCCTTTTACAGTACACAACATTACAGCACCACCACCCACTGACAGCAGAACTCATGGTCATCTTCACCTGGGAAGGACAGGACAAAACAACAACCTGACCATTAGTGCCCATTCAAGCGCGAAATGCACATTCACTGAGCTCGCGTGTGTGCGCAGCATCAGTGCGCCAATACAGCCCCCTAGATGACAATGTTTGCTTGGTCCATGGAGCCATCACGAGCGAGGGTACCCTTCTGGGGCCGTACTTACATGTCGTGGGTAACGGGGAAGTGACCTACATACCTCGTTGTAAGCTCGAAGGTCCGTTACTTGCAGATCCATATGTCGAGAGTAACCTTTAACCTCGTGGTTTGCAGTGAGTGAGGGGTGGGTAACGTAGCAACGAGGACAGGGCGTGAGTTCGCCCTGGGTAAGATCAAAACAATGCCATTGGACACGTTCAGTGATCACGAACTTCACGCAAAGTTTAAGATCTCGTCGTCACAACATCTTCCAGCTGACAGACACTCTCCGAGAAGACATTGAATTTGATTTGCACAGACTGAGACACGGAACTCGGCTCCCCTGCTCTACAAGTGTGTCTGTAGCTCCTAAGTTCGTCTGCTACGATATTTGGCTTAGCTCTTGGTGTGTGTGTGTGTGTGTGCGTGTGCGTGTGCGTGTGTGTGTGTGTGTGTGTGTGTGTGTGTGTGTGTATGCTAAATCTGTCTTCATGCCTGTGTGTGTTACTTAGTGTCAGTGTGTGTGTGTGTGTGTGTGTGTGTGTGTGTGTGTGTGTGTGTGTGTGTGTGTGACTTCATCATGTTTATGGCCTTTTAATAGTTTTTATCAAATTTGTTTTAGTTAAGCTGCATTTCCAGTCTCTGTGTTTGTGTGTGTGTGTGGTGTGTGTGTGTGTGTGTGTGTGTGTGTGTGTGTGTGTGTGTGTCTGTGTGTGTGTGTGTCTGTGTGTTTATGGGTATGCGCAGAAGGTTGGGGCTTATTCAAGACATGCGCAGAAGGAGGGAATCCCTCTGACCTTCACCTTTTACTTTCTAGATACTTGGTCGGTAGAAACCGAGACAAAACCCTGAGGATATAGGTACGGAGGCGGAATGCGCTGAACCCACAGGGCTTGTACCCATGGAGTTAATCTCGTTGTAGAAGTAAATTTACCGATGACATATAAGGACGCGCAACTGGTGGGCCACCTCCATGTCGTGTAGCCAAAGTCCACATGGACATGCTGGTGTGATCAATTCACGTGAATTCATTACAGGTAGAAACATAGAAACGGAGTCAAGACTAAGGCTATTTTGCACAACAGAACAGAATTTGAGATTTCGTATTGATCAGGAGATCATCATGATGCTTATGAGGATGCTCGCTGCGCGCTTTCAAAGTGAAAACCTGTTCTTAGATTGCTTCTTGCTCTATTTCACCGAGAAAAAAAAAACGAGATATCTGGTTATTACGCAATTCGGGGTGCTCCCTACCTGACATGTAATCAGACCCGGTTATCATGCTGCATGCTGGGTTCCTCAAATTGGCAGGTGAGATAAATGGTTTCTACATGACTTGCAGAGTTTCCAGCTTATAACCATAATGGGTGATACTGCAGGGATAGGTTGTTTTCATTTAGATAGAGACAAAACTTGTATGGAAATACGGCAATGATTTCACTGTCACACACACACACACACACACACACACACACACACACCACACACACACCACACACGCACGCACGCACGCACGCACGCACGCACGCACGCACGCACTCACACACACACACACACACACACACACACACACACTCACACGCACGCGCACGCGCACGCATGCACATGCACACACACGCAAACACATGCACCGCACGCGCATACGTGCATCTATGCATTCATGCACACACACACACACACACACACACACACACCACACACACACACACACACATCCATACACACACATACACTCTCTGTCTCTCTCTGTCTCTCTCTCTCTGTCTCTCTCTCCTCTCTCTCTCTCTCTCCTCGTCTCTCTCTCTCTCTCTGTCAAACACACACACACACACCACATACATAGACACCGCGCGCGTGCGCGCACGTAAGCACGCACCACATGCACGTCTCACACACGCACGCACACATGTACGCACGCACGCACGCACATACATTCTTCTTTAGCTCTCAAATGTTGCAAAAAGAGGAAACGTGGTGATTGGGGAGAGAGAGAGAGAGAGAGAGAGAGAGAGAGAGAGAGAGAGAGAGAATCAGTTGTAAATTGGGAATGGAGAAGGTATCAAAAGTAAACGTATGTTGATGGGTGTGTATGGATGTTGGAGAGATTAATTTTGAAAGATACGTGAGCGAAAAGGGGTTAGGAAAGATAGAGACGAGAGAAGAATAATAAGAATAAGAAAAGAAAGAAGAAGAAGCAGAGAAAGAAGAAGAAGAAAGAAGAAGAAGACAACAACCAACAACAACAACACAACAGCAACAACAACAACAATAACAACAATACAACAACACACAACAACGAAAAGAACAAGAACAAAACAGAAGAACCATAACAATAATAATCGGAAGAAGAAGAAGATAAGAAAACGATGACGAAGAAGAGGAAGAAGAAGAAGACGACGACGACGACGACGACGACGACGACGACGAAGAAGAAGAAGAAGAAGAAGAAGAAGAAGAAGAAGAAAAGAAGAAGAAGAGAAGAAGAAGAATAAGAAGAAGAAGAAGAAGAAGAAGAAGAAGAAGACGAAAGAGAAGAAGAACAACAACAACAACAATAACAAGAAGAAAAGAAGAACAAGAAAACAAGACCAAGAATAAAACAAGAACAAGAAGAACAAGAAGGACAGAACAGTCGGAAGAAACAAGAAGAACCAAAGAAGAACGAAAACAAGGACAAGAACAAGACAAGAAACAAGAAGAGAAGAAAGAAGATCGAAGAGAAGAGGGGTGGAGGAGACAGATATGAGGAGGTAGATAAATGAAGAAACAGAACAGTAGATAGAGGAGGAAGAGGATGAGGAGGTGGGGGGGGGGGGGAGAATGCGGACAAGAGAACCACGATGGCGATAGACGATGAGAGCAGCAGGAGGGAGAAAGAGAGGAGGAGAGGGAGACGAGAATCGAAGGAGACAGAGGATAATGTTTAAGGAAAGAGATGAAGCGCCATAAAGAGGGGATCCTCTTAAACAAAAAACAAAACAAAAAAAAAGAGGGATCCTCTTTGGATTTCTAGACTGAAAGACGTCCAAAGCCAGACCACCAGATACTAGGAGCACACTTTTTTTCTTTCTTTCTTTCTTTCTTTCTTTCTTTCTACGTACGCAGGCTGATACTCCTGTGGACACTGTCTGTATAAACAGGCAGTGGAGTTTTGTGTGTGTGACTGTTTTTTTTTTATCCCGCCATTAAAGCAGCCCTACTCCATCTTCGGGGACGGTGCATGCTATGTGTAATGTGTCATCCATAACCAACGGCCAAGCTGGCCTTCTCTTCCGAAAGTTTGGGATGGGGATTTGACGTGTGTGCGAGATGTTGTGCGT
This sequence comes from Conus betulinus, assembly GCA_016801955.1. Classification (NCBI taxonomy): domain Eukaryota; kingdom Metazoa; phylum Mollusca; class Gastropoda; order Neogastropoda; family Conidae; genus Conus; species Conus betulinus. The sequence continues at coordinate 7,199 of JADBJO010014805.1, forward strand.
GCGTTCACACACGAACCCCTCGGTTGATAGTCTCATTCGAAGGACTGTATGGGGAATGGAGTCAGAACCAATGTTTACTCCGTGGAGAAAATCCGCCCTGTACCGAATTTCGTACCCGCAACCCCAGGATCACGAGTCCGGCGCTCTACCAGCTGAGCTATTCCGGACCCAGGCAGCACTCAAATTTAGAACGTTCCCCTTCGGTGAAAGGCGATCAGCTGTGAATTCATGAACGACTTGGGGCCCTCTGCTTCCGATATCGATGGGCCCACCGACCCCCCGCCGTCTCTCTCTCTCTCTCTCTCTCTCTCCTCTCTCTCTCTCTCTCTCTCTCTCTCTCTCCTCTCTCACACACACACACACACACACACACACACACACACACACACACACCACACACACAATCCCTTCCTGTCCCTCTCTCTCTCTCTCTCTCTCTCCACACACACACACACACACACACACACACACACACACACACACACACACACACGCACGCACACGCACGCACGCACGCACGCACGCACGCACGCACACACACACACACACACAAATCCCTTCTTATCCCTCTCTCTCTCTCTCTCTCTCACACACACACACACACACACACACACACACACACACACACACACACACACACACGCACGCACGCACGCACACACACACCACACACACACACACACACATACACGTCAAATCTCTCTCTCTCCTCTCTCTCTCTCGTCTCTCTCTCTCTCTCCTCTCTCTCTCTCTCTCTCTCTCTCTCTCTCTCACACACGGGGTGATCACATCAAGATGGCGTCGAGTAGCAGGGCTGTGTGTGAGCTCTCAGCAAAATAAGCGTGCTAGGTCGGAACGACGACAGTGTCAGTGGTGTAATCAGCACGAAAGTGGATGTAAGAGTGTCAGTGAACGCTGTGTGTGATTTAGAAGAAGAAAATGGTGGAATTAGAGCTGTGGAGAGCAAAAATTGGTTTGTTTGGTGGACCGGGGAGGTTGAAAGTAAACAGACAAGATGGCGTCAAGGAAAAAGTGTTGGGAGTGAGTGAAGTGCTACGTTTTGTGATCGAACTGGTTTGTGCATGCCTGCTGACCTGGTACGCGCTGCAGATGGTCGAGGTGGCCTTCGGCCCCCGCTCGATGAGTGTAGAGACTGGACTCGCAGTGTCTTCGCAAACGGGGCTTTGGAATGAGATGACTAAAAGAGGGGCGGAACGTATCGAAAGCGAAACAGCGGACGGCCAGCCACGGCGGGTCGCGGTCGATACGGCGTTACAGTGGCAGGAGTGGGGAGGAGGAACGCACGGATATCCTAGCCAGACTGCCGCAATGATGATCACGAGAACGATGGGTGTGATCGCGACCTTGGTGAACGCAGTGTACCTGGCGAGCAGGCTCCGGCTGAGTGGAGACGTCGAGATCAACCCGGGACCGAGCCACAGCAGCAACATCAGTACCAGTAGCACCAGTAACAGTCAGGAAACGCTAGGGGAGGGGCCACACACACTGCTGCACAAAACGTTGACGAGAAACTCTCAACTCTAGAAATCAAGTTGACACAGATACTCGATGGGCTTCAGGGACTTACAGATTCACAGACATCACTAGCAAATAAATTCAAATCCCAGATAGACACCATAAACAGAGTAGAGACGAAGCAGATACACATGGCTAACACACTAGAACAACTACACAAAGAGGTGGCTGACACAAAAAGAAACACACAAAGACACACAGCAGCAATAGACAACTAGATGAGGAGCGAGAGTGCATGGCACAAAAAATAGTTGGGCTGGAAGAAGAAATAGACAAGCTAGAAGGTTTCTCAAGAAGAAACAACATCAAGATCTTAGGGCTGCAAGAAACACAAGATGGCAATACGAGTGAAAACTGTGAGGAACTGTGAAGGATATGCTGAACCACTTCATGTCAGACAATGCATGGAAGGAGGACGTGGTGGACAGGGCACATAGGTTGGGGAGAAGGAACCCGCTGAATCCGCACCAAGACCTGTGATTGTGAAACTATTAAGATGGTCAGATGTGATGAAAATCATGAAGGATACGGAGGGGAGGGAAAGACTGAAAAGAGAAGGGATTAGACTGATACAAGACAGAACAAGACGCCAGACTGAAACCCTGAGAACATTACGGGCCCAAGGAAAAGTCGGCTACTACAGAGGGGGTCAACTACGAGTGAAGGACAAAGACAGTGTGCCATCGGGACAGCATGAACCGCAACAAAGGTGGCGTAACAGAGAGCACCAGGCGGGGAGTGGCCGTGTGTTGGGAGGGGGAGTCTGGGTGGACAATATGATGGAGGGGCCGAGGAGCGGATAGGGAGAGGGACGGAGCTAGGGGTTGGAGCGGGGTGGATGGACTGGGGGAGGGGGAAATGGGGATTATGGGGGAGTTGAGGGGGGGAGGGGGCAAGGAAGTACATGGAGAAGGGGGGGAGGTTTGGGGTGGAGAGTGCGAACACGGGGGGAAATGGGGGTGTGGGAGGGGAGGAGTACAGAGGGGCGCATGGTGCAAGGGAAAGGGACAGGGAGATGGGGGAAAGAGGGATGAAGAGGGGAGTGAGTGAGAGTGAGGGAAACGAAGAGAATGTGGGGGCGAGGGGGGTGAGGAGGAGGGTGGATATATGTGGGTACGGGGGGGAAGCGAGTGCGAGCCTAAGACAAAGGTATGACGATACAGACGATTCTGGAAGCGAACATGAAAACATAAGAACATGTGATCAGCGAGCAAAAGAGAAAGGTGCGCAGGAAGAAGAAGAAAGTGTGGAACGGAGACTGAGTGAATATGATGGAAAGAACAGTGTAGAAAAGAGGAAAAGGATGGTGTGGATGAGGGAAATAAATGCGCGTATGTGCAAGTATGACGATGAGTGAGTGGGAAAGCCTACCACAGAGTTTTTGGGAGACGTTAGAGTTAGAAAAGGGCAAAGGGACACAGCGCGAAGAGGGAGTGACATGTGTGCAGTCGACATCGATCATTAGGGCACACATAGGGTCAGAGTCAGTTGCAAGCTCACAATGCGAGTCGGTAGGCACAAGTGAGCAACCATCGAATGATGGGTGCATTACACGCAACGGGTGACCGTCACACACATAGGAGAGAGAGAGGGAGCGGAACTGATCGAGGGAGTGCAGGACTCGTGTAACGATACCGCTAGTCACACACAGGGCACACATAGCGATAGAGGGACAGTCAGCGGAAAAGAGGACGGGGGGGGGGGAGGGAGGGAGGGAGGGAGAATGGGAGGGAGGGGGGGTGAGGGAGCCAGTCAGAGTGATGAAAACACACGAAACTCAGTATGCGACAAACCTCACTAAAGGATATAATACACACACGTAGCAGTAGGAAGACAGAGGAAGAGAAGGAGAGAGAAGGCAGAATGAGAGACTTTGCGAAAGGAAAAAGAGCACGAACCATAAAGAAACAGGCTCCACGATCAAATGCAAACAATACAATTACTCCAAACAGACAGCTAGAAAAAACACACTCAAATGCATCAAAAAAAGACAAAAAGGCACTAAATGAGGGGCGGCCAAGGCGGTCCAAAAACAGATCCAAACAATAGTGAGGGGAGGAGAGAGAGAGAGAGTGTGAGAGTGAGAGAGCGGGAGTGAGACAGGGAAGAACAGAGGATGAGACAAAAAAATGAGAATGAGAGAGCGAGGGATGAGAGGAGCGTCAGAGTGAGGAATGAGAAAGCTAAAACATTGTCCTTTTTATGTTGGAATGTGGAAGGGCTGGCCGAGAAACTATCGGACCCTGATTTCACTGAATTTGTTACTGCCTTTGACTTTTTGTTGTTTGTCAGAAACATTTACTTTAAAGGATTTTGATTTCGATGTAAAGTTTCATGATTTTCTGCACATGTATTGGCCAGCGATAAAGTATACACGGATGGGTAGGCCTTCAGGAGGTACTTTACTATTAGTGACTAAAAGTTAACAGATCATATTCAACTGCTAAAAACTAATATTGAGAATGTATTATGTGTGAAAGTGAGCAGAATTCTATTGCAGTGTGAGAAAGATATATTATTTTTCGGTGTGTATGTTCATCCAGTAGATAGCAGGTTTTATGTTGATAAGATTTTTTCGTGTACACTGGAAATGATAGAACAATACATATGTTCGCAGATGGAGCAAGGAAATGAATTTTTGTACATTATCGGTGGGGATTTAAATGCACGAATTGGGGAGTGGGGTTTGACTGAGGATGTAAATGATGTTATTTTTCGACAATGACCAGAATGTATATGCACGCAAGTCCAAGGACCCAATAATCAACAACTTCGGCAAAAAATTAATTGAACTATGTGCGAGTTTCAATATGACCCCCCTAAATGGATTGACAATGGAAAATTTCGACGATGCATATACATTCTTTTCGGAAAGAGGCAATAGCACTATAGACTTCTATTTATGCTCGCCAGAGTTGCTTGAGGTGGTAAAAACATGTGCTGTAGGCGAAAGAATTGAATCTCACCATATGCCTATCATATTAGAGCTACAGAGTACACTACAGAATACACAATCTGAGAAACAAGAGAGGAAATTTGTAAACATAATTAGATGGGACTCAAGTAAATCACAGGAATATACACAGTTTTTTGAAAACAGAAGTAGCACAAAGAAGGCTAGAACAGATAACAGAAGAGGTGGAGCAAGATATAGACGCAAGTATACAAAATTTCAATACATTATTGAAAGAGGCGGGAGGTTGTATGTATAAAACACAATAGGGACAGGGGGAATAAGTAAATCAATAAATGAATGGTATGACGACGATTGTAAGCTGAATAAAAAAGAAGCCAGACAAGCCCTAAATAAACTTAGATTTACAGATAAAAAGAGGAATCCAATAAATATGAAGTAAGGGAAGTAGAATATAGAAACAAAAGAGCGTTTAACCAAAAACAATCAGAGAAAAGAAAAAACTATATAGAAATCAAATTTACGACACACTTACGCAAAGCTCAAAAGACAGTCAAAAGTTCTGGAGTACAATAAAGAAGATAAGGAGAAAGAAAAAACAACCACCACAAATTACCTCTAACCAGTGGAAAGAACATTTTGAGAACATATTGAACCCACAAACAACGCTGACACAGAGGGAAAATGAATTAGAAGTATCATAATCGAGGAAGAAGTTATAGTGCAGGAATTAGATGGAGTAATAACGGAGCAAGAAATAAATTAGCATTAAAAAGACTAAAAAATCAGGCAAATCAGCAGGAACAGATGAAATTCCCCCAGAATTTTTAAAGGCTATTGAAAACGTAATAA
>JADBJO010014805.1:17500-20000 GCA_016801955.1 Conus betulinus
GAATCCAGCAGATGCCGGTGGTTGGAACGAGGGTGCATCCACGTTGTCTTGTTACGATCAGAAAGGTGAAAAACCGAACTGATGATGTGAGATGTCATGTGCAGCGTAGGTTTCCGGCAGTAGAAGGCCATTGCTGTCGCAGATGCCAACGCCATTCCCCCACTCCCCCACCCCCACCCCCACCCCCGAAAAAAAAACTCCTCCCCCCAAGACGTGTGGTCTGTGCCGACTCTGGCGTTGAAATTACCAAGGATGATGAGTTTCTGTGTAAGGCAGAGATGCTCTCTTTCAGATGCTGTCAACATCTTTCTTTAACCTCGTCAGGGTTCAATGAAGACCACGACTGAGATGAAGATCGATGCTTGGTTTGGTTCCGTAGGCTGGAGATGTCATCTCAAATGTGTTCTGTTCGTGTTTCAGTCGCACATCGGGAAAGAAGTTTTTTTTTTTAGGGCGACGACTAAAATCCTGACGGGTCCGAGTCTCGACTGACACTTGATCTGATGTTGTCGGTTTTTTCCTTCCTTTGTTCGTATCTGATTGATGAGGACCCTTTCTTAATTTGATTGATTGGTTGTTGTCCCTTATTCGTCCGCAGCTCACATTAACTTTTTTCTTCTTTGGGGGAGGGGGGGTGGGGGTTAGCTCAGAATGAAATGTATCTATTTTCTCAGACATATAAACCTGTAGCTCATTTTTCACAGCAGTTTTTGTATCGTTAATCTTAGAAGCCAAGCACCTTTGAATTTTTCTTCCTATTTTCTATCGGGCGTAACATCGACGAACCTTGCTGCCCTCCCCTGAACTGTAAACAACCGCAGCAGACTGCTTTTTATGGAACTGGCGCCAAATAGCATTTTTACATTCCAGACAAGGTATTTTCCAGTCTTTTGAATTACCTAACGAACGTGTTACTGTCCACGTATGCAAAAAAAAAAAGAACTTTTACATAAGGTCAAGCACTCTGCTTTTGCTAGGGCATTATTAATGTGTCTGTGAACTTTCACCCTCTCGTCAAAAAATCACACCTACGTATTTTTCATCATAATTTTTCCTCATAATCGCCTACCAGAAAATATCACAGCATAGTCGTTGCGAGAATTGTTTCGCAGATATGAAGCGTTTTTGCTCTCTTCTGTAGTAAGCTGCTGATCACATTATTTGTTTAGTCAGTTAACCTATTTTTTTGTTTGCAACACGTGCATAGGGAGTGAATCTTTGTGTCACCCTTTTGCAAGAACAAACACTTATATTTCATTTCTCGTTATTAACAGATGGGAACAGAGTCGGGCCGAGTTCGCTCCCCTTATGGAGTATCACGTCAGGGTCTCCGCTGCTGACGAGTGTGCTCCCCTTACTCCTGACACTGCACTCTGTTTGGGTGGGGTGGGGTAACCTGAAACCCACGCTATCATGTTGCCAGTGTCCTCGTAAGACATGGAGGTGGTTGTGTGGGAGAGGGTCAAACGCCTCTCTCAAAGTCATTGGAGGCAAGGTTCAAGGGTTGTCTGTCGCCCCTACGTTGGTGTAATGTTCTACGTCACCTCTGATGGACTACGTCACACAGGGTTTTTAAATTCGTGATGACGCTTGGAAAACAAGTCATGATCAGTCCTTCAGTGAACTATTGCGCCTCTCACAAAGGACTCTTAGCGAGTCTTCAAACAGTCCATGCGGTACAGTCCCAGTGACAGTACAACACTTCCTGCAGGACTGTCCCACGCATGGCAAAAGCTGAGGACAGAGACCTGGCCTGCCAACACACACCGATGAGGGAAGAGCTTTATGGATCACTGGAGGGCCTCCGCCATACAGCAGCCTTCATCAATGCCTCTGGGGTTCCTGTCTGAGTGAACGAAGAAGCAGAAGAAGAAGACGAAGGACTCTCAACTTTTACATATAGCAGAAACGTTAGACTAAATGGTCCGTCAGCGTCCTGCAGAGAATGGATTTGTTTTTCTTTACAAGTCGTCAGTTTGCTTTATTTTTCCATTCCAGATGTATTACGCTTTGCTTTGTGTGTTGTTCTGAAGAAGAGGCAGGGTAAAAACAGCAGTTCTTTGTAGAGTTCTCTTAGCGCTGTCTGTGAAATATGAGCCGGCCCACCAGCCTTCTACAGGTTTAAATTCTTAAGTATCTTTTTCAAAGCGTGTGTGTGTGTGTGTGTGTGTGTGTGTGTGTGTGTGTGTGTGTAAGTGTGTGTGTGTGTGTGTGTGTGTGTGTGTGTGCGTGCGTGCGTGCTTGAGTGCGTGCGTGCTTGAGTGCGTGCGTGCTTGAGAGCGTGCGTGCGTGCGTGCGTGCGTGCGTGTGTGTGTGTGTGTGTGTGTGTGTGTGTGTGTGTGTGTGTGTGTGTGTGTGTGTGTTGTGTTTCTGCGTGTGTGTGTTGTTGTTGTTGTTGTTGTTGTTGTTGTTGTGTTGTGTAGTGTTAGTATGTGTGTACTTGTGTAAGTGTGTATATGCGTGTGGATGCATAAGGTGTGTTTGTGTGTGTGTGCGCGCG
>JADBJO010014805.1:27500-30000 GCA_016801955.1 Conus betulinus
AGAAGAAGACCACAATCAATAAATGAACAGAAGAAGACCACAATCAATAAATGAACTGAAGAAGACCACAATCAATAAATGAACAGAAGAAGACCACTATCAGTAAATGAACAAAAGAAGACCACAATCAGTGAATGAACAGGAGAAGACCACAATCAATAAATGAACAGAAGTCCACAATCAGTAAATGAACAGAAGAAGACCACAATCAGTAAATGAACAAAAGAAGACCGCAATCAATGAATGAACAGGAGAAGACCACGATCAGTAAATGAACAGAAGAAGACCACAATCAATAAATGAACAGAAGAAGACCACGATCAGCAAATAAACAGAAGAAGACCGTAATCAATAAATGAACAGAAGAAGACCACAATCAGTAAATGATGAGTTTTTTTTGTTTTTTTCAACTTGTGTTTGAAAATTTTTTGGCTGAAGAAGTGGTCATTAAAATTTCTTTCCTTTTCAGACCTCCCTGACCAAGTTTGAAGAATGAGAGCCCTGAAGAATCCGTCAGTATTTAGCCCCAAGATTAACATGAAAAGACTTTTAAAAACGGAGAGAACTGGGAAACGAACTCAGCTGACCTAAAATACAAACTGTGCCAGTAAAACTCGCATTGATCTGATGTGATCAATTGTTTGTACAAATGAAATGTGATTTTGATTTATTAGTTTTGCTGCTAAACGTTTGAATTATAAAAAAAGGAGACAGTTCTGTTTTGTTTTATCTGTTTAAAACTGAATGCATGACAAAAAAAAAAAAAAATGGAGCGACATGGCAATACAAAATTACATACTGTAAAACTATAGAATAAAACACAGCTGTAATGTCCCTTTTGATCAAAGATTTTAATCATCTGTCATTCTGGTTAGCCTCCTCGTTTCATTAGCATATTCAGTTATCGTCTTATTGATTTCGTTATTATCGTCGATGTTAATGTGGCTGCCTTGATAATTGCCATTTCATCATCTAATAATAGAATTATAATGATGACAACAATGATAATAATAATGATGATAATAAAAATGATGATGATGGTGATGATGATGATGATGATGATGATGATGATGATGATGATGATAACAACAGCAATAATAACAGTAATAATAATAATGATGATTATTATTATGACAATAATAATAACAAGAAATAAAAATGTCCCAGGGCTGACAAATCAGGGGTAGTGACAAGAGACAAGTGGCAAGAGAGAGTGACACCGGTACAGTGGCTGTGCAATAATTGCAGCCTCGGGCAGCTTCACTGTCTGCTGAGCAAGGTAGGAGGGGGGGGGGGAGAGGGAGGGAGGAGGGGGGGGGGGGGGGGCAGTTGACGTGACCGTGAAATCTGTGTCCTGGTCTACTCCAATCAGGGGATGTCCGCGTCACTCATTGGCCAAATTTTGGCCCCCTGTATGAAACCTATCATCTCCGTACCTGGGGGAATCAGAGGGAGGGGCAGAGGGAAGGAGAGGGGCATGAAGAGCTCTCAGAGAGAGAGAGAGAGAGAGAGAGAGAGATGTGGGGGTTTGGATGAGGTGGAGAAGGGAGAGACGTAGGGAGGGAGAGAGAGGGGGAGAGAGAGATGGATGGAGGGAGAATAGGAGGAAGAGAAAGGAAAGATTGAGAGAGAGAGAGAGAGAGAGAGAGAGAGAGAGAGAGAGACAGAGAGACGGAGAGAGAGACAGAGACAGAGAGAGAGAAGGAGGAGGAGGAAGAGAAGGGAAAGAGAGAGAGAGAGAAATAGAGATTGACAGACAGACAGACAGACAGACAGAGAAAAGGAGGAAAAGAAAGGAAAGATATATATAAACATATATATATATATACAGAGATAGAGAGAGAGAGTGAAAGAGAGAAGAAGGAGGAGGAAGAGGAGGAACAGAAGGGAAGGAAGGAAAGACTGGGAGAGAGAGAGAGAGAAGCGGGGAGGAGGAGGAAGAAGGGAAAGAGACAGACAGACAGACAGAGACAGACATGGGGGGGGGGGGGGGGGGAGACGAGCAGAGGGACAGACAGATAGAAATGAGGAGGAGGAGGAGAGGGAGGAGAGGAGAGAGACAGAGAGACAGACAGACTGGACACACAGACAAGCAGACACAGACAGACAGACAGACAGACAGACAGACGGATGGACGGACGGACGGACGGACAGACAAAGAGAGACACGGACAGACAGACAGAGAGAGAGAGAGAGAGAGAGGAAAAGGGCGTGGGATATGGAAAGGAACAAGAGACAGACAGACAGACGGACAGACAGACAGACAGACAAGCAGAGACTGAGACTGAGGAGGAGGAGGAGGAGGAGGAGGAGGAGGGGGGAAAAGGATAAGAACTCTCTCTCTCTCTCTCTCTCTCTCTCTCTCTCTCTCTCTCTCTCTCTCTCTCTGAGTGGCTTCCCCTACCTGGCTCCCAGCAAAACGTGTCTTGAGCCGCTGTGATAAATTTGAACCAGTATCACCTATAATCTTTTCAGTGTGCGCGTCGAAGATCTTCCCCCA
>JADBJO010014805.1:35000-40000 GCA_016801955.1 Conus betulinus
TATCATCATTATTTTTTATATTTATTATTATCATATTCATTATCATTATTATAAGCGTTAGTATCATTTTCATTACTATCACAATCATTGTTGTCATTCTTATTATTGTTATTGTTATTGTTGTTGCTATTGCTGCTGCTGCTGCTTCTGCTGCTGCTGCTGCTGCTGCTGTTGTTATCGTTATTATCATTGTTATGCTGTTGTTGTTGTTGTTGTTATTATTATGATTACTATTGATATCATGAATATTCATAGACGTCACACGTCAAATTACAGAACAAATACTCAAAAAAAAACAAACCGTTGATCCACAAAAACGCACGCTGCAATCAAAAGCCTCGCAACGCATCCAAGCAAATACCATCAGCCATCCCAGCTCACTCACTTCCTCTCTTTCCGTGCATTAGCCACACCCCTCTAAACAAAAACTGCATAACTGATTGACAGCAACAAGAATGTGCTCACCAGTCCAAGACAGTACTGAAACGAATCAGTCTGAAGGGAAGAGACATGTTTTACAAGTTTGATTTCAAAAAACGCAGTGAGGCGGAGTACCTGCGTTCATGTGGAAGATGGTTTCAAACGAAACGAGGTTTGACAGGCTCAAGAATGCTGACCAAAAGTTTTCAGTTGCGTGCAGAAGAGATTCGGAAAAGGCGAAGCTGGGTGAAGGTAATGAGTGTACAGATGCAGCAGCAGATCAGTTCGATATTAAAGGACAGGGGAATTCAATGGATTAACAGCGCTCCAGCGTTACAGCAGATCCTTCGCCCAATAGGAAGCCAGTGCGGAGAATGCAACAACGGAGTAACAAGGTCAGTGGGACGTCATCCGTGAAAATCATACATTTCAGCCAATGAAGCAAGAATTCAGCGAAGGCCCAGAAATCTACCACTGCTCTCTTGAGCCTGAAGGGCATCACGGTCTACTTGGGACTGCCTCTCAGTACTTGTAAAACGCTGTCAGGGTTTGGGCTCTCTTCACTCAGAGAGAGAGAGAGCTGCCAGTATCTCTTGGGAGTGCAGTCATCTGGTGAAGTACTGCTTACGGTCCACCTGGGGGAATCTAGCGTCGTCCACATTAAGCTAAAGCCAGTGTCCTGTTTCAGTCGTCGGTGGTGCACTCAGAATTTCACATCCTCGTCTTTCCTCTTCACAACGATAATGGGAGCGGAATGAAGAGAAACACGAGCTCAGTTTCTTCCGTCTCGAGTACTGTCCTGACTTCTTTTTTTTTTTTTTTTTTTTTTTTTTTTTTTTTTTTTGCTGTCCAAACTCTGCGCCACCCCAGAGGCAGTGCACCCACGCCGCTCATTCCGACACCACTGCTGCCGAGTCACTTCAGTGGTGTTCAGTGGCGCCTGTTCTGATCTAACATACGCAGGACACCACCTACTAAGCCCCCTACTGACGACAATAATTGCTTAGTCGCGGAGCCGGCGTGAGTGAGCTCTCCCCCGGAGGGCGCCACCACGTCCGTCCAACGACAGCCCCATGGACTCGCCGATACGGTGACCCCGACGGAACCAAACCAAGGCCACAGACGTGGAGAGGACATCGAAACTGAGGTCACCATGAGAGCAGGGCATGAAGGGCCACAGAATTTGAGACTTTTTTTTTTTTTAATGCTGATCGATGAGAATGAGGATGATTATGATGATGCTACGGATTTCCATTTCGGTCTGAGACTACATGACAGGGCTGTACTCTACGCTTCCTTTCATAATATATCCCGGCGTCAACCAGGCCCGAGAGATACAGACACCTGCAGTGTTGGTCAGGAAATTTGAGCAACACTCTCAGAAACGCATCCATTAAGTGGATGAAACTCGACTGTGTGTCCCAGTCTTCCCAACTGAGTCCGCAGCAAACTCAACTCTGGGTAGGAGCCGGTCGGGGCAGAAAAACCCACACATGACTTCTGATGGGATTCGAAACCACGACCTCCCAGCCGAGAGTCCGCGACGCTAAACAAACAAACGAAGAAACAAACAAATTACAAAACTGACACAACGCGTTTCCACTTAGTGGGTCTTCTACAACACAACATTCAAAACAATGGAAACAAATGACAAATAGGCAGTCACTTATCTCTTCGACCTGGGTGCAAAATGTGTCCACAAAAATCAAAACCACATGTTGCACCCAGATCGGAGACATAAGTGACTGTTTGTCCGTCCTTTGCTTCCTTTGTTTTCAAAACTTTATCATGCCTGAAGGTGATCTGTGTGTGTGTGTGTGTGTGTGTGTGTGTGTGTGTGTGTGTGTGTGTGTGTGTGTGTGTGTGTGTGTGTGTGTGTGTGTATGTTTGTGTTCGTGCGGTGGGTCTTCGCATCTAGATATTCTAGAACACTGTGGTGTAGATAGTCACTTCACTGGCATACCACACAGCACAGATGGTGGATTTCACCGAACAAGCAATGGTTTCTATTTCATTCATCTTGTTCTCCATACTTTTCATGACCATGGCCATCACCCCCTCCTTGAACACATACGCACAACCGCCGGACAACACCCACAGCAAGAGGAAAAAGAAACACCCGAAGGTGCTGGGGAGGACCATAGAAGCACTGTCTTCACCTGCAGTCCTGTACCACCCTTGGAGGCCTGCGCTGTGTTGACGATGGGTACAGGCACGCGCAGGACACGCCATTAACATATCAAGGGACGTAAAAAAAAAAAATTTAAAAAAAATATCAAGGGACGTAACTGCTTCTGAACAGAGGTGAATCAGACTACAGGATGCAACCCATAACAGCCTTAAGTAGCATCCCCATGGGTGTACCAGCCCGTATTTCATGACGGCAGAGCCCACCGGCAAAAAAACACCACCCTCCAGCTGTCGAGCGCACCCCAGAGACCCAACCACCCCTGCCCACAGACAGATGAAGACAGTGCCACTCCAGACATGTGGCTGTGTCCTGCAGCAAGGACGACGGAGTGCCTGGCACTTAGAAACAAGACCTAACCATCTGCTGCCGGCAGTCCTAGTTGAAGCAAACCACTGCCAAAGACTTAAAGCTCCGGTAGATTCAGAAAATTTATGGCAGGCAATTCCGCTTCAACCCCCTGAAACAAATCGCTGTTACAGCCTGCAGCTTCGGTAGAGCCACGGAGACAAAAGCAGGCAGTTCCAGGTCGTCCCCAGAAACAAACCACTGTCACATTTTTCAGCCTTGCTGCCACTAGATCCGCAACTAAGCAATTATTGCCGTCATAGGGGAAGGGAAGGGGTGGAGTAGTAAGTAGGTGTCCTGCATACTTTGAACAAGAAGAGGCGCCACAGAACACCACGGAAGAGAGTCGGTAGCAGTGCAGTGTCTTCTGAGTTGGGTGACCTCCTGTCGCCGTGTCTTTTGTTAATGGGGTGGGTGTTGTCCGGTGGTTGTGTGCATGTGTGCAAGGAAAGGGGGGGGGGGGGGGGTGGCCTTGGTCATGAAAAGTATGGGTAATCCGTGCATGTGCACTGAAAACTGTGGTTAAAAAGACGTTGTGGCGCATTCTGTGTGTATGTATGTATGTATGTATATTGTGACCGTATGTATGTATGTATGAATATTTGTATGCATGTATGTATGCAAGCATGTGACAGTATGTATATATATCTATATATATATATCTATATCTATCTATCTATATATATATATATATATTTATATATGTATGCACACACACACACACACACACACACACACCACACACACACAGAGTACACAGAGGATTCCTAAGAACAAACATCTCACTTTGCTTCCACAAAGTGACCGTTTCGTGCAGCAGCAAAGACAACAGACCGCCTGGCACTTCGGAACAAGACCTAATCTGATGCCATCCATCCTAGTTCATCCCCTGAAGGAAATCACTGCCAAAAGTCTTTAGCTTTGGGAGACTCACGGAGGACTATATAGTCAACCATTCCGATTCAGCTCCCGAAACAATCACTGTCGCAGCCTTCAGCTTCAGAGGAATCACGGATATGCGAACCGGGAGTTCCAGCTCGTTCATGCCCTCAGACAAATCACTGTCACAGAGTTCGGCTTCAGTAGACTTCAGTGGACACTGTGGCGGGGTGGACGTAGTGGCGCCGCCTGGAGGCGGTCGCTGGCGCGCACTAGACCCGTGACAAAGCAACCATTGCCGTCGTTAGGGAAAGGGGAGGGGAGGGGGGTAGTAAGTGGTATGCTGCATACTTGGAATGACAAGAGGCGCCACTGAACGCCACGGAAGAGATGCAGCAGCAGTGCGGTGTCTTTTGAGTTGGGTGAGACCTCATGCCGACCTTAGCTGGATTGATCCTTAAGGACTCTTGGTGTTGAGTCCTGAATGGGATGGTTTGGAACGTGGTTGGGAATGGTGAGGCCGTGTAAGTGTGTGGTGTGTGTGTGTGTGTGTGTGTGTGTGTGTGTGTGTGTGTGTGTGTGTGTGTGTGCGCGTGTGTGTGTGTGTGTGTGCGCGCGCGCACGTGTGTGTGTGTGTGTGTGTGTGTGGTGTGTGTGTGTGTGTGTGTGTGTGTTGTATGTGTGTGTGTGTGCGTGTGTGCCTGTGTGTGTGTGTGTGTGTGTGGTGTGTGTGTGTGTGTGTTGTGTGTCTGAGTCTCTGTGTGAGTCTGTGTGTGCGTGTGTTTGTGTGTGGGTGTCTGTGCGTTTATGTCAGTGCCTGTGTGAGATAGATGAATAGATGTGCAGACACAAAGATAGATAGATATATATAGAGAGAAAACAGATAGATAGGCAGATAGGGTAGATAGATTGGTAGGTAGCTAGATGGGAAGGTAATTAGGCAGGTATGTTCATACATACATACATACTTGCATGTGTACATACTAACATGCATACATACATACATACATACATACATACATGCATGCATGCGCACATGCGTACATCAATGCATATATACATATATCAGGCTGACAGGCTGACAAATAGATCAACAGTTATGCATATATATATATATATATATATATATATATATATATATATATAGGTACCACACATACATGCA
>JADBJO010014805.1:42500-46175 GCA_016801955.1 Conus betulinus
GAGGGGAGACGAGTTGAGAAGAGGAGAGGAGAGAGGAGAGCTGAGAGAGAGACGAGAGGAGATGAGAGGAGGAGACGTAGGAGAGGGATTTAGGCGAAATGAACAGAGAGAGACGAGAGATTTAGGCAAAATGACCTGGTTACAGATAAGTAGTGACGAAAGATCTCAGCCTTCCCTGATTAAGAACCTGCCCCTCAGAGATGACCGCGAAGAACAAGGCGACCGACGAGAAGATTTACGACAACATTTCCACCAATTACTTCTTTCTTGGAGGGAAAAAGGGTTTTTGACTCTCCTAGGCTACGATTAATTAAAGGAGGAGTGAGAGAGAGAGAGAGAGAGGAGTTGAGAGAGAGGAGAGAGAGAGAGAGAGAGAGAGAGAGAGAAGGGAAACCGAGAGAGAATCAGTAAGGGGTAGAGGGGGTGGGGGGATCGGATGGTTTGCAGGGGGGGGGGGGGGGGGGGGAGGAAGGGGAAGGCGCTGGGCTTGTCTTGTACCGAACTCCCAGTCTTGTTTCAGCTTGTATCTAATGCCTGGCGTATATCACTCGTCTTTAAAGGGAACTGAACGCGTACTTTTCATCTTTAGCATCGTATTTCCCTCTCTTCCGTCATTCATGTAGTAGAAGGCGCCGCAGTCAAGCGGTTAGGAGTATTTGCTTGCAGAATTTTTTGTCATCACGTTCAAAACTCGTGAGGATTTCATGGCTGGGAAAAAAAAGGAGAAAAAAAAAAAGAAGAAAGAAAGAAAAATAAAAAAAACTCGCCAGTCCATGCAGCTCTTACCGGGATTTGACTCAGGTCAGGGAAGGTTAGAGGCGGCAGAGAGGAGAGGACATAGTCTCCCTCCTTCCAACACGTCTTCCCTGTGCGGCAAACACCGCGCCGGCAGCACGACCTTACCTATCGAGCGGAGGTCACGGGAGTCCAGAGCAAGCACCTGTGTTTGTGCTCTGAAAATCTTCGGGACAAACACTACTACTTTTCTTGTTGCTCTCTAAAAGCAGGTCAGGAAC
This sequence comes from Conus betulinus, assembly GCA_016801955.1. NCBI lineage: Eukaryota > Metazoa > Mollusca > Gastropoda > Neogastropoda > Conidae > Conus > Conus betulinus. Next base: position 43,517 of record JADBJO010014805.1, read on the forward strand.
GGTGACGATGCAAAGGGATGATGCAGGTGCACCAGCTGAGACGTCTGGAACACATTCGTCAGCAATGCTTCCCATCTCATTGCCATAGAATAGCTGTAGAAGCTAGAAGAAAAAAAAAAAAAAATCAAAATTTAAAAAAAAAAAAAGAAAAACCTCAGGCAATCCAAAGAAACCCTTGCGGCAGAACAATTTTGAAAAAAGGTTAACATCTACAACAAATTGCAGAGAAACCACGACGCGTTTCGACCTCTTACGTCTTCTTCAAACAAGACAATAACATTGAAGGACCATGAAAAAACGAAGTACGGAGCGATGATCAATTATCTTCTTGAAGTGCGCCGACCTGTCGGGAAGAGAAGCTGCAACGGCTACACAAATGAATGATTTCTCACGACGAAGGCAGCAGCACACAGAGCGAGACAGAAAGACAGATGAGCATCTCTCAACCATGGCTGGAAGCGCACAGTATGGCTACAATGAGAGATGGACCTGGAAGAGTATATGGTCAGAAAGTTAACGATGGGTGTGGGGAAACAGAGTGCTGTCAACTGACAATTGTACAGCAAAGTACAGTATATGTGTTGCGCATTAAAGCGCCAGGTAGGTTGTAAACGGCACATACCCCAGAGACGACGCTGCACGAAAACACCACACCCACTGTTATCTCCTCTCTCGACTCGAGCCTCTAGCTATCTCGATCTATTCTCTCTTCTCGCTCTCTCAGATATCTCGCTCTCGCTTACGCAACCCCTGCACAGCCTCTATCTCTCGTCTCTCCTCTCTCTCTATCTCGATCTCCTCGCGCGCGCGCGCGCGCGCGCGCGCGACGCAATACACTACACACACACACACCACCACCACCCACACACACCAACACACAACACCACACACACACCCACACACACACACACACACACACCACACCAAATCCAGGCCTCACGTGGGTGTCCATCTTTACCCCACTACAACACCACCACACCACCACCCACCAACCACCACCACCCCTTGCTGTCATCCTCCAACAAAACCACCTACACCCTCCCACTCTGTCTGGGTCGAAGTAGGCTTCTTTCCAACACACACACACACACACGACACACACACACCCACACACCTCACACACACTCACACACAAACCACACCACACACACACACACCACACACACAGGACGACATCACACAACACACACACACACACACACACACACACACAACCACACACACACAACACACACACACCCACACGCACACACACTACGACACAACCCACACACACACTACAACACACACACACACACACCACACACTCCACAACACACACACTAAACACAACAAACACACACAATCGATAGTGCCAGCCCTGTACAGACAGTCAGAGGTTTTGGTGCAATCGATTCTCCGGAACACCGTTACTTCCAGACTGGTTGTTCTGCCTTCCGCGGACACAGTTGCCCGCTCCCTGTTTAGCAGTTGGAAGTTTATAGTCAGTTTCCGCCAGACAGGATTGATTTTTCCTATCCCAAAGTCAGTTTCCCCTACACAGTGTTACCCTTTAATTAGACTACTGGTCAGTTCCCTGAAAACTGTTACTGTTATTTTCCTTTTACGGTCAGTTCCTGAAAAACTGTAATGTTCACCCACCTCTCGACCTTCTAAGGGTCAGTTCCCTGACCAACTGTAAAGGTTATTTCCTGCTATGGTCAGTTCCCTGAAGAACTGTTTTTAAGTTTCTTTTCACTGAAGACTGTTTCTTCTATCAGAGTCATTGTCAGAATCCTGAGATTATTTTACAATCTACCCCCCCCCCCCCCCCCCCCCCCCACCCCCCCCCCCCCCCCCCCCCCCTCCCCACCCACATCCCACCACACACACCCCACCACACACCCAACACCAGACAAACACCACCACTCGCACTCCGCCTTTGTCATACTTCCTTAAAACGGTTTTCATAGTTCTCCCTTGAGTCAACTTCCCCGGAAAGGCCTGATAGTTTTCTTTCTATTTCCTCCCATGGTCAGTTCCCTGAAACAACTGTTATAACATTTTTCCTTCTACGGGTCAGATTCCCTGACAACCTGTATGTTCTTTTCTTTCTAAGGTCAGTTCCTGATAAACGTAATGCTTTTCTTCTACGGTCCGTTCCCTGAAAACGTAAGTTATTTTTCCTCTAAGGTCAGTTTCCCTGAAAACTGAATGTATTTCCTTCTACGATCAGTTCCCTGAAAAAACTGTAATGTATTTTCCTTCTCGGAAGTGCCCTGAAAACGTATGGTATTTCTTATAAGGTCATTTCCCTGAAAACTGTAATGTTATTTTCATTCTAGGGTTCGTTTCCCTGAAACTGACCATTTTGGCCCTATACGTGAGTTCCTGAAATTGTTTACTCTTCACCGTAGTCCGTTTCCACTGAACGTTCACTGAAATACGGAAAAATTTTGCCCACTGCAATCAGTTCCTGAAAAACTGTTTAACAAGTGTTTCTATGGTCCAGTTCCTTAAAACGACCGTACATTTGGCCGGTTTATAGTCTGTTTCTGAGGTGTGTCTTTAGGGTATTTTCACCTGTAGGTCAGTTTCCCCTTGCAACGGTCATGAAAACTCAAAGCATGTTAACACTGTAATCAGTTCCTGAAAACTGTTTGTCCAGTTTACTCTCATA
>JADBJO010014806.1:0-46174 GCA_016801955.1 Conus betulinus
TGTATCCCTTTGATAGCCTGCGCTGTGTGACGCTTGTGGATATTTTTATACAAGTCACACGAACATGATGGACACGCCACACGGACACACCGCAACCAGTGAAATATGCAGGCGACACAAGAAACTAACTCGGGCGTCACACCTGGCAGCGGCGACAAACGGGAACGCAATCCGAACAGGAGGGCAAAGCGCAAGGAAGCAGCCTTAAGCTAGTAGCAACCGCAAGGGGGCGAACAGGAGTCCGTGTGTCATGATGGCAGAACCAAGCACGAAAAACCCAGACCCTCAGCTTGCTTCGACACCCGCACAGACGCCAACCACAGCGGCATCCTGGGTCCTCCTCCCAAGGACAGATTGAAGACAGTGCCTTCATGCGCTGAACCAGACATCAGCAATCCGCGCCAAGCTTTCATCGCGCATACAGGTCTTTATTTGCCCTCCGACAGAGAATCCAAAATTTTGTAAGATCCCCTTTTCCGCCTTCTTATTAATACCACCCTTCTGCTCACCAGGACTTTCTTTATCTCTCTGTGGTCATTTGGGTCCCTTTCCCGTATCCTGCCTTCCATCCTCTTCTTTGTCTTCTTCTCTTTTCCCCCTTTCTCTCCACCTCGTCCCCACTGGCTCTTTCCCTCCCCCTCCAGCGTCATCCTGGACGAGCCCTCTAGTTAAGCAATCAAGAAAAACCGTCAACAACCCGAAGGTGCTGCGTGATCGGACCCAGAGAAGCACCGTGCCTTCCCCTGCCCTTCTCTCTGAGCAGCCCTTTTACCCCTACCCCTTGGAACTGGCCCTGCGGTTTGGTGCTTGACCGATTGCGCACATCGGCACAACGCCGAAGGACACTCCATGAGATTCAATCGGGGCATACAATAACCTCGGCTCCTGATCGCCAGAGCGTAGACCAGACCTATAGCGAGGCTCTCATTATGTCCCTAAGCAGCATAAATGAAAGTATGATCTATACACCGACCCAAACTGGTTGATTTTATATATCTTCATTCGATTCTTTTATTTGTCTGTGAGCTTCTTTCTAGATTCACCTTCGTTTGTAAAAACTCAAAAACTATGGTGTGTTACTAACTCTTGGATCGTTAAATACTTTCTGTGTGAAGCATCAACTATCTGTTCATGTCCCTACAACCAACACCATCATGGCATACCATATATAGGACTCACAAATTTCTTGTTTCTCAAACCATCGGGAATTTTGAGTTTCCATATAACTAACAAGTGCACAAGATGCTCCAGATCTTGTTTTAAGAATACCCCTTGAAAAATCACATTGACTTGCTTTTAAAAGAAACTCCTCCCATGTACCTAACTTAATCCTGCAAGAAATGTTCACCCGTGAGTTATAATCGGGGGGCGGTGCGGTGGGGGGCGTATGTATGGCCGGAAATGACACACTAAATGGATGGATGTGCCATTCTGTTTGGATAAATCAGTCCTTCTTTCAACCACAAAATAGGTAAACTGTTCGCCAAAATAGTAAAAAGCGTTCGATGGATTTATATTATCATGGTTCTGGTCAATCTAACGGAATATACTCTATCATCTATCTGTGACCATTATTATATAACCTCTAGCTCAGGCCGAAAATATAAGAGACAATAAAAGATACAGGCTCTATGAAAATAAGCAGGGTGAGGGTGTGTTGGTGTGTGTGCCGGTGGGGGGGTGTGGCGTCTGGGGGGTGGGCATAGGCTTAGTTCTGGTAGATAGCGCCGACTCCATGTCCTGCGGTTGTGAGTTTCTGAATTTCGGTACAGGGCTCTTTTTCCCCCTCGAGTTAATCATCGGTTTGCGACTCCATCCCGGCATAACATGTCTCCTTTTCATGTGACTAGGTTTCCGTGGTGAACCTCGCACGCATCATCTTTCACGCTCAGTAAAATCCATCACCCACTCTTTCTGGAAGATAGGACAGTTTTTTGGGCTCAGTATGGATACACGTTACCCATTGCATCGGCACCTTCCCGAAGATCGGACCTATATTGCGCTGCCTGTCTCTCCTTTCTCGTCGTCGCTCGTTCCTCCTCCTCGTCCCCTCCTCTCCTCTTGCTCTCTCGGTCCTCTCCCGCTCTCCTGCTCCCTCGCCTTAATGGCTGGGAGTAACAAAAAAAAAAAACGGTCACACACACACAAACACCGCCACTGCCTGTCTAGACAGTGTCCGCTGAGTATCAGCGGGCGTAAAGCATAAAGCAAGAAAGAAAAAAATGAAAGCATGGTGGGATTTTCATGTACTTCAGATCCTAGTAAAGATATTCCAGCACAGAAAGATTACTAAAACTATGCACCTGGTCATGCATTACCTTACTGATGACTCGCCCTGGAGAGGAACTTTTCATAATACACCGCCGCCGCTATCTCGCCAGCTGCAGAAATAAAAGGCCTACAGGCCGCTGATAAATTTTCCAGTTTAAATAGGCCTTATACTCATGAAAATAACTCAATCTCTCTGGAACTCCTCTGTTCAAAAAACACCTCGTCATCGACCACAATCCAAGCCATGTTGAGTAGATTGAAAAAGAACTAGAAAGCAACCAAAAATGTATATGTCGTCAAGATTGTTGGAACAGGCGCCAACAATATTTCTCGCTGCGTGAAATTTGCTAATGGCACGATCCCATATCATCTCGGCGCTAGTTCTATCTCTTCGCGCGCCTTTTCGCCATCTACTTCGAGGGTCCTTCGTTTCTCCCCCCCTTTTCCCTTTCACTCTTCTCTTGCGTGCAGACTCTCAACGCGTAACATCGAGCCGTTCACCACATCAATCTCCCAGCAACACCGCCAAGTTTGTTTTGAGATGTGATGATCAGTTTTTGATCAATTTGGAACGTAACCCCGGCAGGGTCTTCAGGCCCCTGAGCGTTCAGAACTCGATGATGATTAGAGTAGCGGCCCCCCTTTTATGTTTCTAATAAAGTAGCGTTCTGAGGTGAGACATCAGTCTACGCGGAAACCTGAAACGACACCGAAAAGAAAAATTATTATTCCCGCCAACACGAAAGAAACAAAAGAACAAGCAACACACGCATTGTGTCTTCCGACCCCTCTCTTACAGCTTCATCATCAGGCAAGACCGACAACATTCGAGACTCCGAACACACGAAGCATCCTCAACCTCAACCTTCCTCCACTACGTGTCATAATGGACAGACTCCTCCACAGAAGATGCCCAAGGGATGTCTCACCATCCGTTACCGCTCGATGTGCCGACCTACACAATCAGATTCAGATATTCTTTCTACTCTACTTACCCTTGGCTGGGGGTCTGTCTGTCCAGACGTATAAGCGACTCCATCCTATTTCATACCTGGGATTTCGGGGATCTAGTGCGACTAGAGCGGACAGTAACGGACAGGGGGACGGGTGGCATGCATCGGTCGGTAGATTGTTGACACCTGTTCCTCTTCTTCCGTTTCGTCCTTGTCTAGCAGCCCGGGGCCCAATTGGCGTGTAGGGTCTCTGCTGTTTCTAGAAGTTTTAGTGCCCTGCGGCCGCTGGATAGCTTTTCTTGAGTAAAACAGATTTAATCAAAAAACTACATACATCGTTCATCTATCTATTTGTGGACTTCTCCACTATGCCGCCCTTGGTGGGGCTGCAGTCCCTGAGCTGCGCGGTCCGCATGCGGCTTTTAATAATGCCACTCTACTCGTTGGGCGCTGTCTCTAGTGCCTTCCGCTAGGAAGGTTACTTTCCCACTCTCTCCCAACCTGTCGGGGACGAAGGAGTGGTGCACTTCGAGGCTGGGTGTTTTGAGTGCTCCTGAGATTGCGAAGCTCTATCCTATTCCTATCTCCGCAGAAGTCATTTCGTGGCGATCATTCGCTTTTCGCTTGCCTCGCTCTGCGAAGCATCTATTCGTCTTTTCCTCAGTCTCTCACCAACATCCCTTGAGGACAACTGATCGCCGCCATCTCTTCCTCAGTCCTGGCAGCCTCAAGTCCCTCATGCTCTCTGCAGTCAATGTTTGTGTGGTTTGATGTTGAAGGCCTTCAGACAGGAAAGATTTGAGGCTGTCTTTGGACTGCTTCTTCTGGCCTCTCTGATAGCTTTTGCCCCTCTGAGTCCCCAAACAATAATTTCTTTGGCAGCGAAAATGGCTACAACAACCGGCCATAACCTGCCTCATGGATCTTTAACTTTATTTCTAACACCCTCATGTCTTCTATTGGTTACAAAGTTATTTTTCGCTTCTCTTTTATCTCATTACTTCTACTATTTCTATTTTCACAAAATTAAAAATTAATTTCCTTCCATCTTCTTTACTCACCCATCTATTCACCTCCCTCACCCGGTTCTCTCTTTTCTTCTGTTCTTCTTTTCTTCCTGTTGGTTTTCTTTCTGTTGTTCTACAATAGTCCAACTGTAACGAACCAGATGTTCCCTTGTGCCTTCGCCGACACAAAAAAATTAATTGGTGGGAACAAGCATTCAATGTACCGCCGATGTTGTTCGTGGCTGTACCACAATTAGGTGCTCTGATTGCCTGAATCCTGATGAGGTTTGAATGCTTCACGCCCTCCCACAAAAGTTCAATTCACTAAACTGGGTAACTCCCCTTCGTGTTGCCTCGTCCACTGCCCGGCTGTATAAAGAGTTGCACCTGAAATCAGTGCTCCGCAACAATCAAAGGACTGCTTCTGGTGGGCCCAGTTCCTGGAATATGCTCACATTCTGGGACCTCAATACAAACAGACCACATTCCACATGACCGACCCACCAGGCAGTGCGCAAAGAAGAGCAGTCCCGTTCTTGTACAACAACAATATAACCACTGACATGCAAGATTTTCAACAAAACGATTCAGTTGAGACATCATTGCAAAACTGGAGAAAGGTTGCCACGGGCTCGCCCCCACTGTCTCAACAAGCATCACGACAGGATTTAGTAGCATGTCGGCAGTTTGGAAAGTCCCTTGTCCTGATAGAACAACTCTGATCTGCAACCCCTCGCCGTGATATAAGACCTGCCAGCTCCCGCAGCTACCGCCTCCTCCAGTTGTGTATAACTAAACTCTGTTCCTCTGGCCACGTAACCAGCCAGGAGTCGAACAACAACTTGACGGCTCTGTGACATCAGAGACCCTCTTGACTCTTCAGGTAAAGAGTAGCAGCCTCCTGCAGTACATAGATGGTTTTTCTCCTTCTTGTGTTGTTTCTTTGTTTGTGTGTGTTTCTTGCGTGTGCTTGTGTCGTTTCCTATCACCCGTGTCGTCTTCAAACCTCGCCCCACAAGTGTCTCACATAACATTCAACCATATGATTGTGGCGATTGGCCTACTTGACGTCGATGAAGACTGAAGACCCCTAAACAACCTATCTCACCCAAGCGACGTGCCCATCGCATACCATCCAGATTCCCAGCTTTGAGCCACACTAGATGCAAATTGTATTCTCCTGCATCGGTCTCCAACACCAATTCATACTTCCTTGTTACACAATAAGTCAGGGGGAATCTTAAAAACAGTGGAGCGTTTACACAAACAGATCCATATATTTTAAAGTGAAGACAAGGAGTGGGAAATCATGAAATCTTTCTTAAATTCCTTTAGTCCGACAAACCGGTGATGCAGCAAAGTCGTCGTGATGGCGTTTGGCTCTCACAGACGTTGTTGTGTCTGTACATCTGTCCAGAGGTGAAAAGTGTAATTGCTATCAACTCTACTTGAGAGGGGTCCATTGTCAGTCAGGACTCTGGTCCCGATCTTGGACGCATCAGGCCTGATTCCCGCAAACACTTCCAACAATAAGTATGGTATTAAAAGCGGTCTTTCTCGCCGGGTCGGGGAAAGGGAGAGCCCCCATTGAAAATGTTAAACAAAAACATATCTGGCCAGTTCCAAGGCTACTCAAGAAAACCATTCCAATGATTTTTCTCAAAAAAGTGCGTGATATGTTCCTGATAAACATCGAAGGAGAGGTACCATGACAACGCCCTTTTTCTATGAGAATCTGAAACACTTTCAGGAAAGTATGTCCAGACTGTCTCAAAGACATGGTAAAGCTCATCCTCCTGCCTCGAAACCTTCACACTCACTACGGCTTCTTCTTCATCCTCCGCCGCCTCCCAGCTGTGCGGCATGGGCTAGCCATGCTCAAACTATGTTCCCTTACAACCTGTCTGCAGTGTAATATAATGTACAGTTTAGCATAACACTACTTGCCAATCGCGACCTGCTGATGATGAAAACCAATGAGTGTAACAACAATGAATGTAAATGTCGTTACTGTGGGAAGAAATGCTTGTGATGGCTTTTCCACATTGCTATCAGTATCTGTTTTTACAAACATCTTATCTCTGTTAAGAGATGTTACAATAAAAGCTCATGTACGCCCTCTGAAGGGGTGAAGCGTTAAAGTGATATTTTTTTTCATTTTCTCGAATGGTTGACGCACTTTAAGAAACTCAATTTTGACATTATAACTGGAAGATAACTGCGGATGATTTAGACATTGATGCATTGCGATCACAGATTTAAATTCTAAAGCTAACAGAGCTTCAGTTGACCTGGCAATCTGTCCTCTATAGCAGCTACTTCTTTTTTTGTTCAGGATACTTTTTTGGATGAGGTACTGGTATTTTTACCAAAAAATTCCACTCAATGTTTTTTTGCGAAGGTGAGACCCTGGACAATGTTTACTAAAAAAGTCCATGTGTTTTCTGCATTGACATTGGTTCTTCAAGTCTGAAACCCTCTATCTTGGAGTATTTACCGTCCTCCCCCCCTGAACTGTCATCTCGCTCTGTACAGAAAATAAACACATCTAAACATTGTGGTTTTGTTCATCCCTCTTTAGTGATGACCTCAATCAATGAAAGGAACTACCTGCTTCGTTGGTTCTGCTTTTAGATACCGAGATTACTAGAATAAGAAGGTTTGTTCTATTGTCATCCTGAGCATCCCTGTGCCTCACTAATTTTCAGACCTTACTTACGACTCTCTATGCCCTTCCGTCTCCGCTTCTTGCGGTCTTTTTCCTGAATCCCAACTCATTTTAGCTTTACTAAGACCAACTACTCTACTGGTGTGTTGGCCCTCCAATGTTAGATCAGAACAGGCGCCACTGAACACCACCCATGAAGCGGACCCTGTTCTGCACGCAGTGCGGTGTCCTCCTTCGGTTGGGCTCTTTTGTCTTCTGACATATCTGACTTGCTTCCCCTGGCTGGATTTGCCTTTGTCTTGGGGCTTCTTGGCGGCTGCTGTACCAGCGTGCTTGTGGACATACTTCGCTGCTTTTTTTGTAGTTGTGCATAACTACTGTTCGCGTGTTCCTCCCTCTTTGTTCTGAGCCCCAAGCTCACTTATTATTCATCAGTCTGCTTGACGTGTTCTATCTTCCTGTACTTTTCACTTCATGGTTGTCCACTGTGTCAAATGTCTGACCGTAGTCAGTACAGTCAGCTAAGCTTACATGTAGCATATTAGAAGACTCTCACACTGTCTCTCCCTCGTCCTCTCTCCTGTCTCTGTTCCTCTGTCATTGTTCTTGTTCTGCTTGTCTGTCTGCCTGTCTCTCCTCTTCTCTTTTCTCTCCCTCTCGCGCCTCTCTCCCCCTCTCTCGTCTTCCTCTCTTTCCTCCCTCTCTCCGTCTTTCTCTCCTCTCCGCCCTCTTCTCTTCCTCCTCTCATCTACTCCCTCTCCGGGCGGGTCCCCTCTTCGCCTCCCTCTCGCCGCTCTCTCTCCCTCCGCTTCCTCCTCCCCTCCTCTCTCTCTCCTCCCCAGCCACCACATTTCCGTCTCTCCTCCTCTCGCTCTTTCTCCGCTCTCTCCCTTCGCCCCTGTGTGTCGTGTGCTGTGTGTCTTGGGGGGGCGGTGGGGGGGGGTGCTGGGCTGCCTGCAGTGACGCAACCGTTTTCGCGTGCGTGTGCGTACGAGCTTCGCATGTGCATGCCTGTGGTGGTCTCCTTGTGTGCCTTTGCATAGCGCAGAGGGGTAGGAGCATAGGAGTACAGTTTTGTTCCATTCATCCTTCGACACTTTTGACAGTTTCTATTTTGAGCTTTGTTCGCTGAAAGCTGAACTCCAAGCATTTTTTCCAAAACGCTGAACACCACTGACTGGGCTGGTACCTCCCCTGCCATCCTGCTTTGTTTCCTCGTTCCTTTGAACTGAACATTTCTTCTTTCTTTCTGGTTTAGGCAATTGTGGGAACTCCCGATATGACAACGCGCCGTCTTCGTCCGGCCGGAAAAGTTGGAACTCCGGCAGCATGAAAACCACACGACTCCATCGAGGCTGAAATACTCTCGCTGGGTGTGTGAATGGGCACGCGTCCTCTACAGCAGAAGCCTGACAAGTAAGCCCGAAAAAATCTTACCCACCTGGTAAAATCCAGTCTCACCCCCTCCCAGAATACCATCCCCTTTCACTCCAGAAAGAGACCCGCTCCGCCCCTCCTCTCGACCCTCTCACCCCACCCTATGTGGTTCGTGTGTTCGTTAGTCATTGCTTGTCTGTGCTGCATTGTATTGTATTTTTTTTTGGTTCGTCTCAGAGCCACGTAGGACCTTATATTCGTGGGCCTTTCTCCCTTTCCCCTCAGCTCGCCCAGACCAGTTCCTTCTACGGGTCGCCTTCTCACTATCGCTCGCTTTCTACGTTCGACAACAATCAGGCCTTCGCTGTTACCACCTTTTGTAAGACGCCGACTGAAGTTCTGCCGTTCGTCGCCCGCCTACGTGCTTCCTTCCATTCAGGGCACGGGGGCCCCCGTCCAGCCTCCAGCTGCTCTCGTTTCCTTTCCCTGTGTTCTTCACCCGCTTCAGCATCATTCATTCAATTTATAAAAACACACAACTCTTTCATTTCTTTCGATTTTTCATGCGATGCATGCTAATGTGTAACGTGTCATCCCATATCAACTGGCTTCCTTTCTGAAATGTTCGGTAAGAGATTTGACAGTGTGGACAAGCATGTTATTCGCATAGCGTTCACTGCATGGACCCTCGCCTGTTTCATTCCTATCTCATCTCATTCTATACTATTTTTTTTTGGAAAATGGAGTCGAATCCACTGTTTAACTCCGAGGGAAGAATCCCCTCCCCCCTGAGTACCAAACCAGCCTACACTAAGATTCGTAGACCACCCCCCCCACCCCCCCCCATCCCGCTCCCGCGATCTCCTCCAAGATCACTAAATTACAGTCTGACTCGCTCAACTATCAAACAACCTAGCTATTCCCACGTCTCCCTAATGGCAGCTACTCTATGCGCCAACATATCACCATCCCCCCTACCCCCGCTGAGACCAAGACCTGCTACACTACACTCACGAAGCTGTTGTGTACCCCTTGTGCCTGGCTGCGTTTGCCCATTGTAATATCGGCTCACGTTCGAAATGAACTGCGAACGATCCATCTGCAGAGAACTTCTTCAACATGCATTCCCTGTTGGCTCTCTTGCGCTGTTTCATAGTAAGGATAAAAGCGGGATCGCCGCTTTGCTCAGCTGTCTTTGCAGCTACAGGTCAAGTACCATCCATAGAAACAGAGGCGTCATTCGACTTATCACCGCTCTAGTGACGCCACCACACGGACTTTCCCTCGTCATGTCTCTGTGCATATTAGCAGCAACACTAAGTTTTTCTGTTCACACTGACTCACTGTAAGTGCACCTTAGTTTTTCGGGAGGCAACGTACAATTGACACTCAATTCGTGCAAATTGTAGGTTATCATGAGGTTCCAATACGAGGGTGTTTTTTTTTCTTCTTTTTTTTGCTTTTATTTAGATTTCTGCGCCCGCGCAAGAAAAGTGGGTCCTCAAATACTTCTATGTTATCGCTAATGTACCTCCTGGTTCTAAAACAATGCATGGGAGATTTTTCCCTGGTCAATTGTATAAAACTATTAAACATTTCGGCAGATTCCAAGAGGAAAACAACAATCCATATTTAAAAAAAATAAAAACAAACTGTAGTTTTTTGATGTACTACTCACCCTTTGTAACTGTTTTCCTGATTGTGAAAAAAAAAAAATGTTCATTTATAACTCACTAAATTTACACTGTCTTATATAATTGATATAGATTCGCGCTGACATATCAACTTAGCATTTCTGAAATGGCAGTAAAGGCCCTCCTATTTCCATTATATAACCGTACCTCAGTAAAGTGGAACATTGAACTAAATAAGGTCTCCCAGTTTTTCAAGAAGAAGTACGCCAAAAACATTAGGTACAAATTTAACGAATTAATTCCTTACCTCGTGCTCGTATTCTGCAAGTCACTCCAGACCAGACCACACAGTTATATTACCCCTGACATCTTATAGGATTACCAAGTCCGCAGCTATATTGTCTGTCGGGGGGTGGAGGGGGCGGGGTTGTGAAGAACGAGGGGGTCAGGAGGAGCAGAAGGGTGTGTCTAAGGGGGGGGGCGGAGGGGCATGGTTCTGGGGGGGGATGGGTCTTTCTGCGGGGTTTTTTTTGTTTGTTGTTGTGGTGTTTGAAAGGCGTTCAGCGGGTGCTGAACTGGTGGGGGTGGGTGGTGGTGAGGGCGTGTAGGTCGAGTGTATTGTTATATAATTGGTTCCGATTGGACAAATGTAAACTTACATACACTTCATTCGTCATAAGAGCCAATGCCTGACCTTATTGATTGTTCAGTTGGACAAACATATATTACACTCATTATCCATGAGGAGCAATGGCCTAAAGCGATAGTGAACCTGTTCCAACTTCTTTCCATATCTAACAGCCATCGTTGGTGACGTGGTAAGCCTCAGAACATTCCCTGACTCCCTGATCTGGGAGGTCATATGTGTTGGATTCCCCCATCAGTCATGTTGGAATTTTTCCTATTTTTCCTTTTTCTTTGCCCTCTTGCCTCTAGGCCAGAGTCCTCCCAAGTTGAGTTTGCTATGGGCCCCAGTTACTGGGAAGACGTGGGACCACACAGTAGAGTTCCATCCACTAAACGCTGATGCCTCCTCCTGAGAATCTTGAATCTTGCACACCAACATTTTCCTAACCACTCCCTGCAGGTGTCTGTAATCTCTTGTGCTGTCTCTTGGGGCATCTTGGTCTGGATGATGCATGAGTATATTTAGGAAAGTAAGCTTAGAATACAGCCCTGCCATACGCATGTGTCCTCAGACCGAATTGTACCTGCGTAATCATTATCTTCATTGTTCCTCATTTCACATCGATCAGCATTAAAAAAAAATCAACAAAAAAGTCCTCAAGCTTTCGGGTGGGCCGTGCCTTCATTGACGCATGATTTTTTATGCTAGGTCATGGTCTGCTACGTTTTTGATGTTTTTCCTCTATGTGTCTATGGCCAGTGGTTGATTGATTCCATCAGGGTCCTCAGAATCCTTGGTTTGGTCCTCATGTCACCAAATCGCAAATTGTCAGGATTGTCATTGGACCTAGTATGGTGGCACATTCTGGAGGTAGAGCTCACTTCATGCCAGCTTCCGTGGCTAAGCAATTATTGTCGCAGCAAGCTGGGGCGGTAGTGGTGTGTGTCCTGAGTACGTTTTGGATCATAACAGGCACCACTGTGAACACCACCGGAGTGAGTGACCTTGGCGGCAGTGGTAGTGGTCTCCTCTGGGGTTGACTCTTGACGACCTTGACATTGCTATCCTGTTGGATGGCTGGGGCTGGGCAGAAGTTTACAGGGCTGGACGGTGGCTTTGGATGGGCGAAGGTCTGAATGACTGCGGCGTGGGTGCATGCAAGAGTGCCATTTTTATCCGGTGTGTGTGTGTGTGTGTGGTGTGGTGTGTGTGTTGGTTGTGTTTGTGCGCGCGCGCAGTGTGCGTGTGTTGTGCGTGCGTGCAAGCATGGTGGGTGCGTACAAGCCTGTGTACATGTGAGAGAGAGAGAACGTGAGTTGTTTCAGAGCAATCGAATTTGGTTGTAACCAGCTTGTACTGAACTTGCAGTTTGCCAGAATAGACTGTGAGGCCGAGATGGAGATCACATGGGAAGCTTTGAGCAAGGAGTGGCAGCTGTCCATCAAGCCGGAGGCTGCTGATACTGGTCACAGGGGGGAAGCTGGCAACAAGAGAGGATCAGTTTCCACGCTGCAGGACGTCACCCCATCAGACGTGGACTTTTCAACTCCCAACTCCCACTCTTTACTTTTGCCATTAGTGAACAAATCTGGCTGGCTGTCTTTTGCTTGACCTTGACACCTTTCAATCTTGTTTGTCTGTCCCTCTGACTTACTCTCTGAATCTCTCTGGCCTTCTGCCTGGTTGCATGTGCTCATGCATGTGAGCATGATATGTTTGTGTGTATGTATGTGTGTGTGTCAGACCTATCTACCCTTCAATTTGTTAGTGTATTTTTATGAAATTTGACTTGAAAATACAATTATATGCCAAGTACTACAAAAAATATGAAAATCGGCAACATTAGCTAAAAAAAAAAAAGTACTGTTTTTCCTGTATGATGAAGATGCGAGTTATTGTCCCTAGTTCTAGTTAGCGCATGCTTGCTTACACCATGGTGGGCCATCTGTCACAGTGAGTGACAGACACAGATATTCACTAAGAGAATGCTGCCACCAGTGAAATTACGCATTCATGAGAGTGATGAATAGTTAGATGTTGAAAAGAAAGTTGCCAAAACGAGGGAGCAAACTTTCCTGAATGCATACCACGCAAACGTGAAAGTGCCTAGTCCCAACCTCAGTAAAGGTCCAACTTCCGTGTGGTGCACTTTGTGCAAAACGGATTTTTAGTTGTGCTCATGGAGGGCGCAACGACTGCATAAAGCATGTTTCATCAAAATCGCTTAAAAACACTATCAGAAGTGATGACAGGAGCACCTTCAATTGTACAAGCATTGAAAAGGCCGCGGCGAAGTCTAGCGGAGCAGCAGGTTACAAACGCTGAGATGATGATCATGATGTGTATGCTGGTGGCTGACGCGAATCTGTCCCTGTCAATTACCGATAGTCTTGTTCACTATTCAAGATGTTTTTCTGATACTAGTGACAACAAAATTGCTCAAGGTGTGTCTGTCACTTTAACTTCTACTGTTAATTAGCTCCACTCCCCCGCCCACCCGCCCCCCCCCCCACCTCAAAAGCATGGGGGGAGGTGGGGGGGGGGGGGGGAGTGGCAGTACCAAGAGAAGAAAAAGACGAAAACTGTATGAAGGGTATACATGTGTGTGACTGTCAGTCACTCTGAGTGTGTGTGGGCAGGAGGGGGATGGTGAAAGGAAGGAGGGCATTATAATGGTTTTTTTTTTTTTTGTTTCCTTTTTTTTTAAGGAAATGGTAAACTAGATACATGCAGTGTGTGTGTGCAGTGAACTTGTGCTAGTTGGCGTGAGTGTTTGAGTGTGAGTACAGCGCAGTGAGTTGGTTGCAAGAATTGCGCAATATATGATCCATATTAAAGTTCAAGGTAAGAAAAATCTTTTTTTTTTTCATGGAAAACTAAAAATTTACTCCTTGGAATACTAATGGTTTCAGTTTTGAGGTAGACAGGTCTGGTGTGTGTGTGCGTGTCGGGTTGGGGTGGGGGGTGGATTGATCACATTCATAACATCTGAATGAATAAATATATTATGAAGACTGCTGTCGTGATAGCACAATTTACATAGGCATTTCACATCACCAGCAGGGGATTAGGGTTGGGGTCGTAACAGTTCTGCCATGTGCTTGAAATGTCTGTTACATTTGGAAAAAAATTTTCAGTGCAGTTTTTCTTTTCAAGGTTTGATGCCTTTTGAATTCATCATGCAGAAGATCTGGTCTGTCCTTGTCATGCTTTACACATTGGGAGTGAAAAAGGATATCAAGTGCATTTTGAGCTGTGATGATTTTGATGTTGAGAGTGGTTACATTAGGTTGACATGGGTTTCGATTCTGTCACCAGATACTTGGGTGGTCACGGAAGGGGTCACGACCCCACTGGTGAACGTAGTGGGAGAGGCGATCCAGTACTGTGAGAACAGTTATGAGGGGATAAGCTCCCATGCCAGACGGAAGGGTGTGGCTTTGGGTATTGCCCCTTTACAGGATGTAGCCGATGCGCACTTTTTCCAACAAGACGAGGTGTGTGTGTGTGTTTGAGTGAGAGAGAGAGAGAGTGTGTGTGTGTGCGTGTGTTTGCACACCATGTGTGCATTGCTGTGGGCTCGTGTGCTTATGGGTATGTGCATAATCGCAGTGTAATGTGTGGTATATGATTATGGGGCGGGGGTGGGGAGGGGGCGTGTGAGTGTGTGTGTGTGAGAAAATGCATAGATAAAAGACAGAGAGAGTTAGAGAGAGAGAAAGAAATCAATACAGATTTAGACATGCAAGACGCTCAAAGAGAAAGAATATGAAGCCATAGATTACGCTTGCTTTACTTTTCAGTATATTGCAAAATACAAGATATAGGGACAGAGAGAATGACAGCGAAGCAGCAAGGCAAATAGAATATGTCAGAGTATGCTCGATGGTACCCAAACTCTGTGTGTGTGTGTGTGTGTGTGTGTGTGTGTGTGTGTGTGTGTGTGTGTGTGTGTGTGTGTGTGGTGTGTGTGTGTGTGTGTGTGTGTTGTGTGTGTGTGTGTGTGTGTGTGTGTGTTGTGTGTGTGTGTGTGTGTGTGTGTGTGTGTGTGTGTGTGTGTGTGTGCTGAAGGGTAAGAGCTGCACCATGTAGAAGCAGGGGGACAGGGTGGACAGGATGCGGAGAGGTCAGATTGTCGCCTGCCCCTCAACTGCCACCTTACTCACTTTCTTTCTTCTCGTCGAGGACGAGAACGACGAAAAGGGAAAAGCAGAAAAATTTAGAGCTGACTTCAACGCCCATCTCGCCCGAAGTCAAAGGTAACTTTTGTGCTCATTTATGATAGTATGATGTAGAGACGTGGTAGACATACCCTGTGTTCTGCCCATGCACACAGTTACATAAGTACATGTATATGCATACATTACATGTGCACACAGACACACACTTGCACACACACACTCATATCACATTCACATACATACAGTTGTGGAGTCGCAATATTTGCTGCATATTAGCTGTCCTCCGGTCACCCCCCTTCTCCTGTGCCCCCTCCCCCCCTCCCCTTCCTCCCTCCATCCCTGTTTCTCCTCCTCCCCCCCACCCCCCCATGTGTCCCTCATCCGCCTCTCCCTTCTCCTGCCTCTCCCTCTTCTCCTGCTCCTTCATTTCTGCTGTCTTCTCACACTACCCCACCCCCTTCTCCTCGCCTTCTGCCCTCTTACCCCCCCCCCCCATGTCCCCTCCCCCCCTCTCCCTTCTCCTGCTCCTTCACTTCTGCTGTCTTCTTCTCACACTACCTCACCCCCTTCTCCTCACCTCCCCCTGCCCTTCCCCCCCCCCCCCCCCCCCCCCCCTTTCTCCTCGCCTTCTGCCTGCTTACCCCCCTCCCCCCCTCCAACACACACCGTTTGTCCCATCCTGTCTCCTCCTCACTTCCCCCCTTCCCTCTCAACCTGCATCTTTCTGTTCCCTCCTCCCATCCTCCTCCCAGTTGCCCTTCGCCCACCTCCTTCACCCCTCCCCTCTTTTGCCATCCTCACTGTTGACATACGCCCAAGACCATGCAAAGTGACCTGTGGCAAGTTGCTCAGCGTTGGACTCCCCTTCATCCACTGAAGCGCCATTGTTATCGGCCTTTGGTGCTGTTGGCTTTTAAGCGCTGTACCAAACAAGCCATGTTTAAGTGTAGTTTCCAGATAACACACAGTGCCTGCGCTGTGTGCTTGTCATAATAACGCAGAGTGTTTTCAGCTTTTGTTTTGTAATCTTCATTTTCGGTTGTTACAAACAACAGCATGAGAGAAAACAGAGAGAGAGAGAGAGAAAGAGAGAGAGAGAAGGAGAGAGAGGGAGAATAAAGGAGAGAGAGAGAGAGAGAGTGCTGTGCCACAGGCTGTCTGGGTGTATTCCTGCATCCAAGGATAAAGCAATCTTGGAGGCAAGAGAGTGAATACAAATTTCACCAAGTATCGCCCACTTGGTAGACAGCAGGACACAACACACCAGTTTGACAGCACCAATTCCACATACAAATAAAAAAAAACAAAACAAACAGAAACTCCAGTCCTCACTCTTGTTCAGTCATAGCAATCAGGAGAGTGGTTTCAGAATGATAATTGTCATCAGGGGACTCGGGAAGTCTAAGTATCCTGGTGGATGTTACAGTGTAATATGTATACTTAAGGGTCACACTCAAGAATGCTTTCGAACATGCAGGATCTGAAACTCAAATGTTATGAAGAGAATGATTTTTCTTATGATAAACAATGTTGACATTTGGAAAAGAAGGGATGGAAAATGTAAAAAATAAAGTGGAAATTTTGAATTTTCATATTCTGAAGGTCATTCCTCACATGTACAAGCTCACCTGAACCTGCTTGAAGGTGACAGCTGGGGAGATGGGGTACTTGACTCTCGAGCAGCTCACACAACTGTGTTGGAACTGAATGTCACCAGTTGGGGTGTCCCCCCAATGAACTCTTCTTGCAGGTCAAATGAGGTTGCAGCCCTCCAGTAATGACTAAATGCAAAAGCTTCAGCAAAATTAAGGGGAAATAAATGAGTGGGACAAAAGGTAGGCAACCTATGCCTAATGCACATGCACATGCCTGCACACACTAACACACATGAACAAACGCATGCACACACAGCACACATACGCATGCATGCATGCACACGCGCGCGCGCACACACACACACACACACACACACACACACACACACACACACACACACACACACACCACACACACACACACACACACACACACACACACACACACACACACTATCACTTTTGGTGAACAGATGTAAGCCAAAGAACTAACACACAGAGTGAGAGAAAGACAGGCTGTCAAAAGATAGACACATAGGCCTACAGAGAGAGACAGACAGACAGAGAGTGGTGGGTGGAAGGGTGTGATTGAACCCTGAGAGAGAATGCTTATTAACAGTGTAGAAGGACTCTGCATCTGTCGGAACGGGGAAGGAAGGCTGTTTTGTAATAGCTAGCACACATGTACTGGTTAAGGATAGTTGTGTTTGCGTGTCTAAATGTGTGGTGTGTGTAGGGTTGACAGTTTGGAGAGAGAGAGAGAGAGAGAGAAAATATGTGTGTCTGACTGTGTTTTTTGTGAACCTCTGAGAATGTGCTAGTGTCAGTCTTTTCTTTCCATTTCCCATAACTTAGTGCAAGACTGCCATGATAGGCTATCTGCCTGGGAATTCTCATTGTTGATGCACCCCATATGTGCTAAACAAACAAACAAACAAGGGATGTTATGTCTAAGATATTTGCCATTGTGGTTTGATGTTAATGACATGCAAGTCAAAACAGGCACATTGCTGCTCATTTGTTATGCCATTTGAAATTTAATGCTTGATAAGGGTATTTTTCCTGACTCTGTGCGAGTCTATAACTCTTCCACTGTATTAAAGATATGACACTAACAATGTGAATAATTACCATGGTATATTGCTTCCTAATATAAGTAGCATGGTATTTAGAGCTGTCATCAAAGACTCTAGGAATATATAGAACAAAATAATTTGAATGGTGAACACCAAGCTGCATTTTAAACCTGGACATTTGACAGGTGACAGTACACCCATCTCGTTTTAATTCAGAAACAGTTTCATATAACTCTTAATAATACATAGCATTTCATGATTTTGAAAAAAGTCATTTGATTCCTTCAACCATAACTTACTGTGGCCTACTTTGATTGATAATGTATGAGAGGAAAACTGTTCAAATGTCTTCATAGCATGTCTAATGCAGTGGAAACAAGAATAAGAAATAGCAGTAAATTAACTAAATGTAATAATGTGCACAAGGGATGTGAAACAAGGGGATGTTTGCAGCCCCTTCTTGTTCTCATTATTTATCATTGAGTTAGCACTTGAAATAATAGAAAAATGGCAGCAAGGTGCTAGATTTCTATGTGATTTTACTGGAACTTTTTATTCCATAGTTAGCTGATGATATAGCCACATGCCTTGTTGTTGTTGTTGTTTTAATGTCTTTGTAAGTAGTTAGATATGTTTATGGATTCAGGGCCACAAGTATTAATCATTATTATTGTATTTTTGTTTCTTCTTGTTGCTGATGAATTTTACAATACTGCTGCTTTTCTTTCCTACACTGAGGACAATGGTTGATGGCTGTCTGTTTCTCCCAGATGGGCTTCCCTACACGATGATGATGGTGGTGGCAGGGGGTGGGGAGACAGTGAGGAAATTGCCCAGGGTCTAGAGAAGGACTATGCAATGCTGGTCATCTCAGGCACAGGCGGGGTGGCCGATCGACTAACCCAAGAACTCCAGCGCACACCCTCACTCCATCAGTCCAGGTATGTGTTTTGCCGTGTTGTTTTATGTGAGCTCAGGTATCAGAGGGTATATCCATCAGCATTTTGATCCCCAAACAATTTGTATCTGAGCATTTTGCCACCAGGAAATATAACTGCTGTCTGAAAATCAAATTTTTTCAGGCGATGAAGAAAACTGATTATTACCCCCACAATATATACTGTGAGCTGAGTTACGGCACAAGTATTTTGATTACAGCATATTTATTTCTAGGGTAATGTGATTGGGACTTGGCTACATTATGCCCCTTGGCCCACTGTCATAGCATACCAAAAATCTCAAAAATGCAAAAAAAATTGAATCACGGCAGTTGTATTTCCGGGCTGTGATTTGGTCCCTGACAATTCTTTCTTGCATGCTTACTCCTCAACAATGTGTCCTTGCATGTTTTGTTCTGTAGTTATCTGTCCCTGGGCACTCGGTCCCTCAATAATTCATCCCCCAAGCATTTGGTCTTTAACAATCATTTAGTCCCAAACAGTTTGTTTTTCAATGCTGGGTCCCAATATCCCATACTATTTAGTCCCCAACAATTGTTCTCCAGCCATTTCATCTCCAACAATTTGTTCCCTTTGGGATTGGTCCCCAACTTTGCGTCCTTTAGCATTCGGTCTCCATGAATTTGCCCCTCAGCTCTATCTGTTTCCAACCATTCATCTCTTTGTACTTGATCCCCAGCAATGTGTCCATTGGTTTCTGGTCCCCACCAATTCATCCTGTAGTATTTGGTCCCAACAGTTTGTCCTTGAGTGCTTGATCCCCATCACTTGATATCAAAGCCCTTGGTCCCTTACTATTCTTCCCTTCCTATTTGATCCCTAACAGTCTTGATTAATACGTCACATTTCCCAAGTGTCCAGTGTTTCCAACTCTGAAGGCTCTGTAGGCTCAGACCTTCGGGCTGTGTAAGACTGGTCTTCTCTCTCTCTCTCTCCATTAGGCATCAGTGCCTTTCGTGTCCACATTGTGTCTGGTCTTCTCTCTCTCTCTCTCCATTAGGCATCAGGTGCCTTTCGTGTCCACATTGTGTCTGGTCTTTCTCTCTCTCTCTCTCCATTAGGCATCAGGTGCCTTTCGTGTCCACATTGTGTCTGGTCTTCTCTTCTCTCTCTCTCCATTAGGCATCAGGTGCCTTTCGTGTCCACATTGTGTCTGGTCTTCTCTCTCTCTCTCTCCATTAGGCATCAGGTGCCTTTCGTGTCCACATTGTGTCAGTGAATTCAATGTTCACGGAGTAGACGTGTTGGTTGAGTGGTGGTAAGCACACTGCATATTTTTGCTAGAGACAGAAAGCAAAGCATGTTGAAGGATCTTGACTCGAACGTGAACATTGTCAGAATTCACCTGTGAGAACTGGCCTCAGACCTTAGTTGTGAACAGGCTGCTCATCAGTGCCTGCGGCAGACAGGATGGGATTGTAATTGTTCGCACTCACAAACAAGGAGGCACAAGTGCACACTCACATGCTCTGATGAATACAGTATTCATATCTATGATGAAACAATACTGATGTTGATATTATTAATAGCGATAATGAAAAATGATATCAGTGACATACATCAGCACCAGTAGCAGCAACTATGACAATAATATCAGCAACAACAACAACAATGATAACACAAGCCGCCGTGGCAAAGTGGTTAGTGTGGTGGACTTCCGGCTAGGAGGTAGGGGTTCGATTCCCATCAGAGATATGTGGGATTTTTCTGCCCCAACTGGCTACTACCCAAGAGTTGAGTTTGCTATGGGCTTTGCTGGGAAGACTCGGACCACACAGTCGAGTTCCGTCCACTCAGTGGATGCATCTCTGACAGTGTTGCTTGCTCAAATTTCCTGACCAGCACTGAAGATGTCTGTATATCTCGGACCTGGTTGATGCTGGGATATATTATGAAAGAAGTGTAGCATACAGCCCAGTCATGCAGTCTCAGACTTGAATGGAAATCTGTAGCATCATCTTCATCATCCTCATTCTCATCGATTAGTGTAAAAAAGACAAAGTCTCAAATTCTGTGGCCCTTCATGCCCTGCTGTCATGGTGACCTGTTTCGATGTCTTCTCTAGTCTGGCCTTGGTTTGATTCCATCAGCGTTACCGGTAGTGGTGAGTCCATGGGGGCTGTTGTTGGATGAACACGGTGGCACCCTCTCGAGGGAGAGCTCCCTCACGCCGGTTCCTCGGCTAAGCAATTGATGTCGTCAGTAGGGGGCTTAGTAGGTGGTGTGCTGCGTATGTTGGATCAGAACAGGTGCCACTTAACACCACCGAAGTGACTTGGCAGCTGTGCAGTGTCTCCTCCGGTGGGTTGCCTCTTGACGACTTGACATTGACTACTCCCTGTGGATTGCTGGTGCCGGGGTTGCGGTGGGACTGACAGGGCTGTGGCTGTGAACGGGGGTGTCAGAATAATAAACAATAGCCATAATGATAATAATGATGATGATGATGATGATGACAACAACAACATCAGTAATGATAATGATAAGAATGATAGCTTTATAGACAGTAAGACGTTGCTGGTTCAGTTACCTTCAGATTTTTGTTTCTAAATCAACAGGTCCTCGCAACATTTGCCTTCATCACTGGCCATGGGTGACACAACACAGGTGCAAGGTGACATTCAGGGTGATGACTGGGGTGATGCCGACATTGATGATCTGCTGGCAAAGTGTTGGGCTAAGAAGCACTTGGTGGGTGATAGTGATGGTGCTGATGGTGGTGATCTGACCCTCCCCACTCCTTTATTTTATAATGAGTATTGTCGGCGTAAATAAAATGCTGTGGGGATGGGGTCTGTTTTGTTTTGTTATGTGCCTGTTGTTGTCTGGGGGGGGGGGGGTTCCTGTATCATCTGTCATGCTTTCTCAGTAACAACGCTGCTAAGATGGCCATTCTGACTCTCCAGTACACACAGCATTATCCACATTCATTCTGTCCCAGTCCCAGTGCAAGTAGTCCAATAAACCAATCAGTTAATCCGCAGCACTGACATCAGCACATGCAGGAAAGCACACTGTCATAGGAGAATTCAAGATGGTCACTGCACGAGGGGCTGCCTAGCAACTTGCCCTACAGAGCATGAATAGGATCAGGCTGAATGGGGCTGGTCCCTCACCTTGCCAGCTGTGTTGGTGATCCTGGACAGCTGGGCTGTGCGTTCCCTGTGCTGTCCGAGAGTGCAGGGGCTGTAGAATTTGAGCACTGACTCAACTTCACCACTCTGTAGATGATATAAGCAGTCTTGGGACTCGCCGCCAAATGAGTTCAGCTTCTCTCCTGAAGTAGAGGCACTGGTCCCCCTTCTTCAGCAAGGCCTTGGAGTTGGCGGACCTGTCAGGCTTGCTGTCAGTGGTGGAGCCCATGTACTTGCACAGGTCCACAACTCCATCTCCTCTCCCTCTGTGAATAGAGGAGCAGGCTTTGGTGGTTCCCTTTGGAAGTCAACAACAACAAACTCCTTGGCCTTGAACATGTTCAGGAGAAATTTGTCATCGCACCCAGCCCAGAAGCGTGTCAACAGAGCTGCAGCAGGCACGAACAGTCATTGTGAGGGGGAACGTAGTCCGTTGGGTACACATGGACAGAGCTGAGGTAAAGATAGTGGGCTGAGCCGATGTTTCTCCAGTGTTTGTTGATGTCACCAACCGTTGTGGGCCTGCTGGTTGGTCGGTTGTCCACGTGGCCAAATGCTAGCACAGATTGGTATTTATGTGCTGGGCCAGTTGCTGAGGAAGTCATAGGGTCCCAGGGTCTGTGGAGGTTACAGGTTCTGGTTGTAGATGAGTGCCAGGGATTACGCTTGATGAATCCTCACACTTTCCATCTGGACTTTCAGGAAGTGTGGGGGAGGTCTCAGCTGGCAACTTATGCTTCTTCTGGGACAATCA
The DNA here is from genome assembly GCA_016801955.1 of Conus betulinus. Classification (NCBI taxonomy): domain Eukaryota; kingdom Metazoa; phylum Mollusca; class Gastropoda; order Neogastropoda; family Conidae; genus Conus; species Conus betulinus. The sequence goes on from JADBJO010014806.1 coordinate 22,238, forward strand.
GTGAGGCTTGGCACAGGATCTTAGAGTAGCAGAGATGATCATTCCTGACATACAGCGCTGTTGAGTGTTACATGCTGAAAATTCTGTTTTCTGTCTTACAGTCTATGGTGGGTCAGTGAATTGGTGAGGATTGATCTCGGTTTTTTTTAGATGGGTCAAAGCTAACCATCATGTTTCTGTGGTCTGTCTGATTGACCATTTGTCAGAGGACCATGACATCAGGTGAAAATGATCATGCGTGAGAGATGAGTCATCTGGTTAGTGTATGACAGTCTCACAGATATTGGTGGTTTTAAGCCTTTAATGTGATTTCTAAATTTTTAAAAAGTAATGTAATAACTCCACCGAATTTCATGGACAATCACGATGCGTTTCGACCTCTTAGGTCTCTTCAGGCAAGATAAACAAGACTCGGGACAACGGAAAAGAAGAACGAGCAATCACTTATCTTTGTTGAATTTGGAGCAAGATGGGCATTGAATTCATTGCTCTTTCTTCGTTTTCGGTGTCCAGAGTATTGTATATCTTGCCTGAAGAAGACCTTGGAGGTCAAAACACATTGTGTTTTGTCTTGTGATTTGTTTGTCCACATTATTTGGCAGAGTCATTGTAATTTCAAGAATTTGTTTGATATCCACCTGCAGTTGCCTCACTCTGCAAGTAACTGTGATTCATCAAATTACAGAGTCCACCACGTGCATGACATGTGTGAGCTCATGAAATGAGTGAAGGAATGTTGCCACGGCCTGTGCCTTTGTAGTAGTTTGCATGGTAGAGGAAATAGGCAGGCTATTCACGGGCATCACAGCATGATCAGATAAGTGGCAATGTTACCCACAAAGCAAGACTGTGTGGGGAAGGAGAGGAGGGGTGTCAGCTTGTGATCTGTGTTACAATGCGGTCAAACTTCACAATGTTGCCATCAGAATCGCATCTCACACCAACTGCCGTGGTGAAGCTGGGAGGTTGTGAGTTCGATTCCCATCAGGGTCATGTTGGATTTTTCTGCCCCAACTGGATCCTGCCCAGAGTTGGGTTTGCTGCAGCTTCAGCTTGGAAGACTGGGGCCACACAGTCAAGTTCCATCCACTTAATGAATGCTTCTCTGAGAGTGTTGCTCAATTTTCCTGACCAACACTGCAGGTGTCTGTATCTCTCAGGCCTAGTTGACGCCAGGATATGATACTATGAAAGGAAGCGTAGAGTACAGCCCAGTCATGCAGTCTGACTGGAACGGAAATCCTTAGCATCTTCTCATCATCCTCATTCCCATCAATCAGCGTAAACAAAATCTCAGTTCTGTGGCCCACCACGCGCTGCTCTCATGGTGACCTCAGTTTTGATGTCCTCTCCATGTCTAAGGCCTTAGTTTGATTCTGTCGGGGTCACTGGTATTGGCGAGTCCATGGGGGCTAATGTTGGAAAAACGAGGTGATGTCCTCTAGAAGGAGAGCTCACTCACACTGGCTCCGTGACTGTGCAATTATTGTCATTAGTAGGTGGTGTCCTGTGTATGTAGGATCAGAACAGGTGCCACTGAGCACCACCGAAGTGACTCAGTAGCAGTGCAGTGTCTCCTCAGGTTGGTTGCCTCTTGACGACTAGACAAAGACTGCTCCCTGTGGATTGCTAGTGCTGGGGCTAGGCGGGACTGACTGGGCTGTGGCTGTGGACAGGGTGTCTGAATGAGCGGCATGGATGCACTGCCACTGAGGTGACACAGAAGATGGCACTACAGAAAAAAAAAAAAAAAAATTGCGTCTCATTATGTTGGCATGCAACAAAGCCAGGCAGACGGATGTAGGGAAGGGAGCGAGAAAGGAAAAAGAGGATTGAGGGGGTGAAGATCAGCATCATAAAATGATGTAAACTAATAACGCTAAGGAGTGTGTGTGTGTGTGTGAGAGAGAGAGAGGGGGGGGGGGGGGGGGGGGGGGGGGGGGGGGGGGAGTGTGGAGAGTGGTAGCTGTCAGTGTCATGTGACAGATAAAAAAGAAAATTGTTTCAGCAGTTCTGATGCCAGTTCAGCTTATCTTTACACACATGAAAAAGTGTAATCAGGCAGGGAGCATTGGTAAAACATCAAGCAGTGTACTAAAAAAAAAAAAAAATCAAAGAAACAGCAAGATTTTTTTTTTTTTTCTCTGTGAAAAGAATACACATACATTAGATATGACTGGGTGTTGTATCCTGGTATGGAGATCGAGTAGACGGACAATATTGTCTAGCTCAGCAAGTAGCTAACTTCAAGGTAAGGACTTTGATTGGATATTTCCCTGAACGAACAAGTGCTCTATGCCCAAAGCTAAGCTTCACACATGTGGAAATCTTTCCACCCCATGTGTGTGAGATTCAAACACCTTCCCTGTGTGTACTCAGTACATTCTGTATGAAGTTAGTTATTACATGTGAGTGAATGAAGACATCAGTTGTGTATGAAAGCTCAATGAGTAATTTTTAGGAAGAAAGACACTACTCAGATACTGTATTATTACTGTTCATGATTTATCAAACAAGAATAGTTGATGAAGAGTACATAAATAAACCAAACTACCTTCACACAAAAGGTATACCTAAAATGAAATGTAAAATCAAACAACCGGTTTTGGATTACATGATTATTTCGAAAGATCTTTGGGTGTAGATATGGTCTGAGATTGAATTGTACTGTATGTTTGTAGATCCATTTCTTCGACATGGAGCAGCAGGAATCTACAGAGAAGGCTGACGAAGTGTTCTTCTTCACTCTCCTCCGCTTGTGCCCTGTGTAAGGATCCCTGTCTGTCTCATTCTTCCTGTTCATCCAGTTCACTGTGTGAAGGCTTCTTTGCATTGTGTGCTGGTGTGTGTATGTGTATACAGGGGAAGTGACAGGTAGGGAAGGGGACAGGGGGGCATGTGGGATGGGGATGGAGAGAAGAAATAGACTGGGGGAAGGAGGGGGAGAACATGGTATGGATGTTGGGTGTCTTTGGAGATGTGGGTGTATTGGGAGCGGTGGGAAGTTGAAAAGGGGTGGTGAGAGGGTAGGTTGGGGTGGGCTACGCACATGTGTTGTACTTGTCCATGCCTGCATGTGTGTGTCAGCAGGTATGTTGGTAGTGCATGAGAGCTCATGCTTGTGTTGATACTGAAAGGTCTGCATAACCCATTCTGAATGTGTTGGTTTCGTATGTTATATGAATCGGTAATCACTTCATTTCGTTTTCTTTTTATTAGACTTTAGAAAAATATGGAGCCATCAAAGGAGAGTGAAGGATATGCTCTTTGGCATTTAGATTTACATATGTACATCATGCAGTTTTGTGTGCATGTGGTTGGTAGACCTTAACATATGGGTCAACTCAGCAAGTAATGGTCTGACTGCAATCAAACATGGTAGAAGGATAAACAGAGGTAGGAGACAGGCAATTACATTTTCAGCTATAAGGATCCCTGTCTTTTCCCATTCTTTCTGTTCATCCAACTCTTCCTGCGATTAGTTCTTTTCTTTCAGTGCGTGTGTATACTTAAGACCTTATGAGACGAAAACTTGGCCACGACTGGGAGTGTGCTGTTTTTCACCTGTGAACGGAAGAGCTGCAAGTGAGGCTGCGGGATGCCCACGGCAGGTGCTTGGCAGTGGAGTCTTTCGCCAGTGGGTTCAGCAGCCATGAAAAAGGGGCTGATAAATCCATGGGGACGCTCCCTTGAAGGTTGTTTAGTGTCACATCCTGTGGCCATTACTCAATGCATTGGCCAGAGAGCAGTTATGTCCCTTGATGTCTGAATGGAATGACCCATTATGTCCCTGCATCCTGTGTCACCACGGCGCACGTTTCCAAGAATGGTTCATGATTACTCCCTGCTGGTTGGTTCCAGTTGAGGGTAGTCTGTTTTTTAAGTCGCACTCATTTGTCAACATAAGGTGTGATATATTTATCTTTGTATCTGTGTGTGTGTGTGTGTATGTGTGTGTGTGTACACTAAGGAAAGTGAGCAAACACATGAGGCTAAAAGTGAGCAAACAAACACATGAAGCTAGAGTCTTTGAATACTTTTTATTTCCCATGCTTACCTGACTCAACAGGGACTATATTGTCATACTTGACATATACACGCTTACAGATACCATCGCAATGTACACACTCAAAGATGCCAGGTTGCTAACAGAAATAAAATGTGATAAACCATTCTCTCAGGATGGTTCTCACAGAGAGTCATAACTGGGCACTTCTCAGCTGCTATTCAGTTTCATTTCGTTCCTTCGTGTGAAGCGCACATTTTTATTTCACAATTGAAATCGATTCCTTTAAATGGCACATAACCTTGGGAGTTCAAACTTCATTCAGAGCTCTTGTGAAGGCTGTATGCTTTCCACATGATTTTGGAAGTGTTTAGCTCAAGCGTCTTTTAGTTCAGTTTCAACTTTGTTTTATCTGTCTTCTTTGTGGATCCTATCTTCTCATTCAGTGCTGACAACACACACCTTTCTCTTATTGGCGTGAGTGTTCATCTAGTTTTTGGATAGTATTTAATGCTTCTTTAGTCATGTTTCACTTGCAGCTGGTGTAGTCCATTCATCTCCTACACCAGGATGGCACTCTCACAATGGCAAGGTGTTGCTGGCTTTGAAAGAGACAAACTTGTGAGTGTGTGTCAGCTATGTGCCTTGTGGTGAAGACTGTATTTGCGTCAGCACATGATGTTTTTGACTTGCAGCTACCAGGCCTCTGCCGGATCAGCTGGATTCTGCAGTGAAGTGGAACTGCCTTGACTTTGTCAAAGATCACCTGTCTCTGTGCTCGGACAATTTTGTAAAATGGCAGGTGCGTGTGTGAGTGTGTGTGTGTGTGTGTGTGTGTGCTTGCCTCTCTCTCTCTCTTGCTCTCACTCTATTTATGTGTGTATGCCTCTCTCTCTCTCTCTTTGTGTGTGTTTGTGTATGCAGGGTGCAAGTGGGGATGGGTCCCCAATCTTGAATATGAAACGGGGCTGTCATACCAGACCTGAATTTGGATTAAGACCATCCCATCCATCCTGATGATCCTGAAATTTATCACAATGGACTGTTGTAGTACTGAAGAATTCTGAAATTAAAATCTAGAATGAATTAAAAACAATATCTTTGCAACAAATTAACTAGCAATGCAACAGTCTACACATCCACTGTCTTTTGATTCTAAGCGAATCTGGAAGAAAAATGAAAAGAAAATGTAAGAAAATAAATGGCAAAAAGCTATGACCTATGTGGACTGAGTTTCTTTCTTTCTTTGTTTACCAGTTTTTTTAAGACCTTCCTGACTGAGGCCAGACCCCACAATGAGGATTTTCTACTAAGTGACTATATACTTTATGTAAATATTTTGAGGCGTAACAGAAATTTGAACTGAAAATTGATGTTACTCTGATAATATATAGGATAATCAACCTTCCACCCACCAATCATTTCACTTGCTTTTAAGCATTTCTGCCGATAAAATCATTCACAATCTAGAAATAATGCGCTACCTCTTACAAGACATCACACATTTCAGGCCTTCGCACTCACCTACGACCCTATCTTTACACCATGTGGTCTCCCCAGAATAGTCCCATCACTTTCATATAATTCTGTCTGCTTGGAACCATCTAGCATGTACCTTGATAGACATATGAAAGAAAAGAAGTGAAACAACTTTAAGACAAAACAAAAATTATCAAAACAAAAATAACTGTGCCTGTCTGTAAGTATTCAACTCCTTAAGCAAAGTCTTAGCGCATTAATTTTTTGGTGTGTGGCCTGGACAGAGCTTTTCCCTGATCCTATTGAAGAAAGAATGCCCATATGAAAAACTGCAGTCAAATTCCAACTGAAATGAACAGTTTACATGGCACCCACACAGTTAGGCTGAGTCTGCAAGTCTTTTTGAAAGACACAAACGGGCCTGGTGAGGCATGAACTGACAGAAATTTGTTCTGTCTGTCACAGCTTCCGTTTTGACTGCATTGCACATCCGTTCAAAGCATTCATACATATTTATCATTGATGAAAACCTTAGAACCCAAGGAATAAAGCGAAGCATGTCGCATTTGATAATTTTGTTGTTTTATGAAATCATTAGTGATTACAATCAGAGAATGAACCCACTATTAATGAGCCTGTGTCATATTTTTCTCTATTGCAATAATAATAATACCAAACAGCATAAACTAATTTTATAATGAATGAATGCCAGGCATTTCACTCTTTTCACACATATAGATTTAATTACACAAGACTGTGTCTGAGCAGAGAACTGTGTCTTTGAAAATGATACAAAACATGACTGGCTTTCCTCCTCACCTGGCTGTCGGCATGAGCTTTTGATATGATTTTCAATAAAGAAAAAAAAAATACTCAATTGAAATGGACTGCCAGGTAATGTTTTTCTATACATGTATAGTAGAAATGGAGTCATTGACAAAATTTCGATCAAGAAGTCTGAATTTTGTACAATGACAATTTAGCACAAAACTCCTCTGACAACGACAAAGAGTGGAACGAAGGTGACTGTTCAAGAAAGGTCTGAGCAGTCGGTCATTATGTATAGTCACAAGCTTGTGCAGAGAATATCCTAGGCATGCGATATGTGAAATGAGAGCTTACATGCTGTACTTTTATTGTATGATTTTGGATTCTAGTTTTTCTCATACTTTTTGCAAAATCAAGAGATACTCAAAGTTTGGCCGGCAGAGGATTAAAAATGGCGACAAGATTAATTGTGCAAAATATCAGTTTAGATAAAATATGGGCTTTTCAGCCCACTGTGGTTGTAACGAATATAACACATTCATTTTTGTTACTTCAGTGACGTGTATATAACAATTATATAGGTTCTTGGGCATTCACATTTTAAAGAGTTTATATGAAATATTAAGATTCGTCACTCAACAGAGGTAAGGGGGAAGGTAACTCACAAACAAAACATTCTGTCTGTGAAGGGTCATCAAGAAATTCATGCACAGTTTAACACTTGGCTAAACAATATGATTGTGCCAGTCTGTAAGTACTCGGCTTTTTAAGCAAGGTCTTGGTGCATTAGTTTTTGGTGTGCAGCCTAGAGTTTGTTAATCATGACAGTATTCTTTTTAAATTGTATAACTATACACTAAGTAGATAACAGTTAACTGGTCAGTATTTTTTTTCCCATTTGTCCACATTTTTTGTCATGTCATTTTGTTGTTGTTTGTTTGGTGGTGGTTTCTTTCAGCTTTCATTGCCATTTGATATTCTTCCTTTTTTCCTTCTTTCTTTTTTCTTGTTCTCTGTCTGTCTGTCTGTCTCTCTAATACATACATTTAATATAGTTATAGATGGATGGTAGAGTTTGGCATTTATTATTGCTTTTCGTGTGTGAGTACATCCATGGATGTTGAGATAGTAGCATCGTTTTAATTCATGTTTGTTGTGGATTTACTGTTACGTTATTTGCTTTTTACTTTGCATTCCTCATGTCATCAAGGCTGTATAGCTAATGACATTAAATATAATCAGTGTTTAGTTCAGTTCAGTTCTCTCTCTCTCTCTATTTCCCCCTGTCTCTCTCTCTCTCTATCGTTTCTTCTTTTTTTTTTCTCATTTCATTCTGTACCCCTTTATTTCTTTGTTTCTTGGTAGTTCTTTTTTTGTTTCTTATTTCCTATTAGTTACTTCATCTGAGTCTAAATGATGTGTGTGTGTGTGTGTGTGTGTGTGTGTGTGTGTGTGTGTGTGTGTGTGTGCACGCAGTTTGAGGACTCTGAGAAGATCTCATTGAGAAGAGCCTTCGTAGACGAGAAAGAGAAGTTTGTTCAGCTATTTCTGGACCTCGATGTCGACCTACATGGCTTCTTCAGTCTGAAGAATTTGTGGAAACTGTTTGAAGAAGTAGGCTATCATTTTTTCCCCTCTATTCGTAGTTAGCATGTGTGTTTATGATATTTCAGTTTCAATGCAACACCAACAGATTATCAGCTGATGTTGATAAATGCATGTACATGCATGCTAATTTGCACAAAAACACACACATAACACACACACACATGCACATGCACACACACAGACACACCACACATACACATACGTGCGCATACACACACACACACACACACACACACACACACACACACACACACACACACACACACGCACGCACTCGTGCACACACACACACACACACGCGCACACACACACATTGTTGAGCATTGCTACCTGTCCTTTGCCTACATCTCTCTCATCATTCTCTCCCCCCCCCCCACCCCTCCCCCCTTCTCTTTTAAGCTGGAAATCCACAAAACAACATATGTAACATGCTAAAGCATGTGTCTCTTTTCAGCGCAGCAGTGATGACACATTTTCTCATGCAACCTCCTTCATTTCATTCATTATGTGTTTTTTATGACATGCTGATACATGGGTGATTGTGTTCCTGTACAAAGTGGGTCATTTCAGTCAGAGGTTTGTTACTGTGATGTACACTGATCTGTTCAATAAAGCTGTGAGGAAGGCCAGGCAGCTGACATACTGGGACGAGCGGTCAGTGTGTGTGACGACTTTTCTGATAAATCATAATTGTGGTTCATGAGTGAAAAGTTTCTTTGCAAGTTGATTACGTAATACCCTCTTCAGTTGGAGCCTTGCAGGTTCATTGTCATTTGCTACTAGGAATGACATTGTCCTGTTAACAGTCAACATTTTCTATGATAAGGAGTGATTTTTTAATGCCCAGCATATGCTGATACAGTGTCAAAAGACTGTTTTCCTTTGACTAGCAAAACAAAAGTTTTGTAATCTGAGATCTAAAAGATCTCTTGAACTGAGCCGGTCACGAAAAATGCGAAGTTTGTTGAAGTACAAACCCAGTCTAAAAATGGAAAAGAACATAAATATTGCATTGCTGACAGTGATTAATTTGATAGACAGCAACATTGTCATTGCACGAAAATGAGTCTGTCAGTGATAAAGTATATACCCAACACTTTGGAGTATTTGTTTATATGATTCAGCACTCGCATTGTCACACACATGCACCCTACTTCACCAGGGTCAGTCCAGACACTGGCTTGGACGTCTAGTCAGGATTTTTCCAGTCCTCTTTAGTACTATCAGCTCCTAGTCAGAGTCTGTCACTCTGTCAGTGTCTGAGTGTCCAGGACTAGTAGCAGTAGTAGTGTCAAAGCTGTCATAAGTGTCTGGCTGTTCTGTGGCCGTTCTGAGGCAAGACTGTCTCTTACAAACTGAGGCCCAAGCACCGCCACCCTGAGCACCATGTAGCTCCTGAACTAGCTGCAAGTTAAACACCTGTCCTCTGTGAGTTTATATATCGTACACCTGGAATTCATCTGCTTGTTTACATGAGGGATTTCAAATACGGTGCACTAGAGAAAAAGAATGCTCAGCTTTTAAGTGCAACGGAAAAGCAGAAAGAGCACACAAAACAAAGTGTGAAGTAATGCACTTTAATGCACGACACAAAACAAGACAAGAAATTTTCGGCAGTAGGCCTTCCTCTTGTGAAGCCAAAGTGGTGGTTTTGTGTGCTCTTTCTGCTTTTTCGTCGTGTTTCGGTAATGCTGCAGTTCGTTTCATTTGAGTCAGCTTTTAAGTGGATACCATTTATCAGTTCTCGCAAAAAAAAAAAAAAAAAAGTCAAAAGATAAAAAAAAAAAGAAGAAAAAATTGTTGATTATGTGGATCCTTCCGCAGTGAAAACAAACAAAAGAAAAATAGTTACAATGTGTATTTTGCTTTATCCACAGAGTTTGAAGCACGACAATGCGAGCACACTACTTCTTCATCGGGTCGAGGTGAGAGAGACAGACAGAGAAGAGAGAGAGAAAGAGAGAGAGAGAGAGAGAAAGAGACATACAGACAGAGAAGAAAGTGAGAGAGAGAGAGAGAGAGAGAGAGAGTGGAAACATTGTCCATCATATTATTATGTAGCTGTCGATATTGGCATCAGGTAACGTTGTTATTGGATCTCTTGTTGCTGTTGATGTTGCTGTTATTGTCATAGTAACATTGCTGTCATGTCAGTTGCTGTTGTTTTTGCTGACGTTGTCATGGTTGCCATGGATGTTGAAAAGACCATCACCTACAATTGTTGCGGAGTGATGCTGGCTGTTTGGACAGATGAAGAACGATGGCGACACATTAGCAGACAGGCTGCATTTTGCACACAGCGTGGATCTGAAGGTGGAGAGGCTCCTGAACGACTCCAGGTTCCGTTTTTTCACAGGTACACGCAATCGTCATATATTATGATTGAACGAAAGTGCCAGTAAACAATGCATAAGCTTGAAATAAGTTCCCAGTTAGTAGAAAACTACTTAAGGTACGATGTCATTTGCCAGTCTTTGCTCTGGTGACTGTCACATTGACAGTTGTATACATTTATTGTTTATAACTTTTCCTGTTGGTTTCTGAAATATAGAAGAGTAGTTTCAATGTTTTCCACAGAGAAAATGCTTTTTAGCCATCAGTTATGCCCTAAATCTTTGGTAGCTGAATTCTCATTATTATTTTTATTGATAACCCTCACTAAAGGGTGAGATGCATGTATTTCCCCCCCCCCCCCCCCCCCCCCCCCCCCCCCCTTTTTTTTTTTTTAAAAGTTATATACAACAGAACAAAACTCCACACAATTCTATGTATGATATAACCAGTTCCAACAAAGTGTTGTGTGTTTTACAATGTCAGCTTATTTAATTGTCAAACATTTGCTTGGTAGGTTACTGTTTTTCATTTACATTTTCTTCTTTATGTTCTATTGTTTTCATTTAAATTGCTATAAATTATAGAAAATATTTTGTGTATGTAGTTTTGTGTCCTACAGTTGCATGTCAATTATGTGTTGAAATCTCTGCGCACTGTCCTCTTTTGACGTATCTGTAACATCTCAGCTTATTTGATTGAAAGTTGATTGAAAAAGAAAAAAAAAAAAAAAAGAAAGTGCCCAGAACACACTGTAACCCATGTGTACGAGCCTTGTGATGTGCAGCTTGCTCTTTAGCTGTCACGACATTCAACAGTGGAAGCCCAGTCTTCACAGCGCAATGCCTGACCTGGGTTGTCACCCTTTTTCAGGAATCCCAACACGGGAATGGCTTTTGACTGGAACTTTCCCATTTGACAACTGTTCACAAGTCATTTCCCCTTTTTTCTGTGCCATCCGTGCTTGCTCAAACATTTCCTTTCTGCTCATTCTGATTTGACAACTTTAAATCACCGGGTATGCATGTAGTAACACACATCACAAGTGCATGTATCTTAGTACAGAAGTGAATTCAGCTTTCAGATACGCTGAAAATTTAAAGATTCCTCCCAGTGTCCTTACCTATGCATGTTGCAGTCCTTATTCAGAGATCATTGCGCATGTATGAAGTTCATACATCATTCATGGAAAGCATGTGTATGTGTTGTGTCACAGTTGTAGCTAATTTCATGAAATGTGTGGATAGTTTGCCCATTTCACAGAAAGTGAACCTCAAGTTTATTTCATGAAATGAGCAAGAAAATGGCTCCTTACATTGAGAAGTGGGCAACGCAATATTTGAGGAGAGATATATTTGAATGCAACTTTTAAGAAATGTGCAAATATTGATGGTGTGTGTATGTTTCTGAGTGTGTGTGTGTGTGTGTGTGTGTGTGTGTGTGTGTGTGTGTGTGTGTGTGTGTGTGTGTGTGAGTGAGAAAGGGAGAGGAAAGGGAGAATGAAGATTAGATCAGATTCATGCAGCACTTGCTTCCCTTGATGTTTGCTCAGTTCCATGCAGAAAACTTCAAATTGGTTGAGCTGTCATCATGATTCAATTCTTCAGTTTTGTGCTTTGTATGTATTTACTGTAGACCACCGTCAAATAGTCTAGGCAGCATTGGACTAAAAGGTCAGAAGACAATTAAAGTCCTCAAAATGCTAAGAAAATTAACATAAAAGAATAATGTAAGCGCAGGAGACATATTGCATTAAGAGCATCTTTCACATTTCCAATTTTGATGGCGCATAGTGTGTGGTGAAGCGTAGCTAGTGCTGTCATGTTTTAAGGCCTTGACTGGCTACAGAGATCATGGTTGAGTAACCATTGCAAAGCATGAACATATACAGGGCAGCATTGTGTGGAATCTTGACAGTGGGTGATTGGTCAGGACAAGTCTGGAGAGGTCTTGGACATTGAGCCTTCTGAAAACTGTTGTGATGCAGCTACAGTTTTATGAGTCACAACTCAATTTTGCAGATTGTTCCGGCCGTTGTTTAGCATACGCCGCATTCCTTGTTGTCATTGTTGTTGCTGTCATTGTTTTCTTTAAAGTATGATTCATAATGCTGGTTCCAGTTGGGGGAAAGGAAACAGTGAAAGCAGTATCTTAATTTCTCTGTTCATTGATCAGACGTTCATACTGTCCCAGTAGAATTGTTCTTCTTCAGTTTACTTGACTGTCCACATATCAGGTAATGGCAAATTCGTTTGCTGCGCTCTGTCTTTCCAGTTCTACTGAGTTATGAAGAGAAACAACAGCCTTTGCGCAGGAGCTAAGAATGTTTTCAGCTGCTCAAGAACTGAGGCGGATGAGCAGTTGTCAGGCCTTTTATTTGCCCATATCACATAGAATCATATTGAAATATGACAAATCTTGGTGGTTAGAATGTCCATTGTGGGAAATATTTCTGCAGTCATAAATGATATGTGAATAGCGTTGTTAAGGGTAAGTGATATGTCTTTAGTCATCTCTTATTGCAGATTAGTTATCATTCTGTTGTATTCTATTGGTCAAACATGTGATAAATCTGCTTCCAAATTGTACAGTGGTCGTAAACATTTTTCACTGTAACTATAGAATAACCATAGGTATCCATAGGAAGTTGCAATCAAGGCCCAGTAAAGGTGGTGGGTTTTTGTTATTTGTTTGAATCATGGGCTGTTTCTGCTAAATTTCAGACTTTTGGGGTGGCCTTTAGTCTGAAGTCAGGAAAATCTATGATGGCAGAAGAAAAGCAGCAAATTGTAAGCCAAGAAATAAGCCTTTGAAGCACAGTAAAGTCAGTTGTGAAAAAAGGGCACAAAGTAGTGTGATCCAGGTATGATTATATACTTTTAGAAGGGTCTGGAGATAAGTTTTCAGTGAGATCTTATAAAAGTTGGTAATTATTATTATTATGAATACTCATGTAGCACCTATGCTCGGCTAGAGACCAAGCTGTAAGCGCTTTACAATCCACACTCGTTTACACAACGGGCTGCCTACCTGGGTAGTGCCGACTGAAGAACTGCCAGCTGGCACTTCATTCAGTTGTTTGTCATGTCATCCAGTCAATATCATTCAATATCGTTAACTCAGTTTCCTTCCTTCATTCTTTCCATTTCTCATGCAGGTGTATGTCATCCATACCAACGGCCAAACTGGCCTTCTCTTTCAAAAGTTGGTGATGGCATTTTACGTGTGTGCAAGATGTTATGCATGCCTTCACACACGGAACCTCGGTTCATGTTCTCATTCGAAGGACTGTACGGGAAATGGAGTCAGAACCAATGTTAACTCTGAGGGAAAAATCCCCCTGTACTGAAATGGCCCTGCAAAGATTCAAATCCGTAACCCCAGGATCAACAAGATTACAAGTCCAGCGCTCTACCACTGAGCTGTTCTGGCTTCTGGACATCATCAAGGCCAGGAGCAAAATTGCTGCACGTTTGCAGAGCTGATTTCAATTCATTGATTAAAAATGGCAGATTGTAGACATTGGTGTTGTCCAAGGAAAACTTACAGGGTGTGATTTTTGTTTCAGTTGTTTATTTTCAAGAAAGCAACAGGTTTAATTGTGAAGGATAAATTTCATTCAGTGGTGGAGGCCAGCAGATTGGCAACAGCTTGTTTGTTGCAATCGGAGCATCTGCAAATTGCATGTGACAAATGGATGGGTCTGTGCTTTTCTTTCGATTTTCTTTATAATTTACCAGATTTTTTTTTCTTGGGTGTTTTTGAAGGCAGCTTGGAGCAAAGGTCTCTCGGAGACTGATGTTTGCTTATTTTTAAAGTATGGTTTGACGTTGGCTAGAAGTTTTTGATGGGCTCAAGTGTTAGGCGCTGATGGTCTGTGAGAAATGCGAAGCTGAACTTGTTTGGGTTCATTTGTAATATGTCGGCGTTCGGAAGTAAACCAAGTGTGTTTTAAACGTTTTCACTCTGTGGAATGAATTTGGAATACTGTCTTCTGCACATCTTATGAGTATGTCTGTGGTAATTTCTTTTTGGATACATCCTGCAAACAGGTGCTGGTTTACTTTTGGATAATTGAGGTGTTCAGGTAAACTGCAGCTTTCTTTAGTGTTCCAATTTCAGGACAATTGGAAAGCGTTCACTTCTGTGAATATTGTCGTAAGTACACCGCTTATAGTCCAGGACCAGTGACAGAAGTTGAGTTGACATTAGTTTGCACTCACACACACACACACACACACACACACACACACACACACACACACACACACTTACACATACACAGACAAAGACACACACACACACACACACACACACACACACACACACACACACACACACACACACACACACACACACACATAAGCATGCACATAAGCATGCATGCACACATACACCAAAGTCTGAAATAAGCAAACGTGCATTGAAATTTATTTCCTCTTTTTTTTTTTTTTTTTTTTTTTTTTTTTTTTTTTTTTTTTTTTTGCTTGCTTTTGTCCTGAAATAAGCATCCATTTTATGTCTTCTGTTATCTAAATATGGTGGTATCTTATTTTGTGAAATGGGCAGTTTTTCTGCCGATTTTTTAAATGAAGCAAAATCTGGTCATTTCATGAAATGAGCAGTTTTCACAAGTAAAGTTCAACACATACAAAATGCGAAGAAGAATTGCTTTCCTTCTATGGTCTTTTGTTCTGCTGCATCTTCTTTTTTTCTTGCTCCCTCTGTATGGTGTATGTGTGAGTATGTGTGTGTGTGTGTGTGTGTGTGTGTGTGTGTGTGTGTGTGTATGTGTGTGTGTGTGTGTGTGTGTGTGTGTGAGCACAACACTATGTTAATCTGACAGTAAATGTTTCAGTCAGTCAGTCAGTGTGTGTTTGTATGTGTGTGTGTGTGTGCGCGCTTTTTTTGTTATTTCTTTCATCTTTAGCCATTTACTGGAGCCATCTCCCTTGTGTTTATTTTCTTTCTGTTGTCCTTTTTCTATGCTCTCTTCTTGTTTTACTTCATTGTGAAATAACGCTCACCTCCAAAGGAGATGTCCCTGGCAGAATGCTAATGACAAATTCACTTTTATAGATAAGGGAAGTCGTATGCACAAAACCAAAATAGAGAAAACTTACATGGCTACCCTCCACTCTCTGCAGAGAGCAACCCAGATTTCATCATGAGATATCCATTAGGATGAGAAAGATTTGCAGCTTTCACTATAAATCATAAAATGAATAGAAAATTGTATGGCTGTGTAACACTTGCAGGTAAAAGGTATTTCAAAGGACTGCATGGCTGTGTAACACTTGCAGATAAAGGTATTTCAAAGGATTGCATGGCTGTGTAACACTTGCAGGTAAAAGGTATTTCAAAGGATTACATGGCTGTGTAACACTCGCAGGTAAAAGGTATTTCAAAGGATTGCATGGCTGTGTAACACTCGCAGGTAAAAGGTATTTCAAAGGACTGCATGGCTGTGTAACACTCGCAGGTAAAAGGTATTTCAAAGGACTGCATGGCTGTGTAACACTCGCAGGTAAAAAGGTATTTCAAAGGACTGCATGGCTGTGTAATACTCGCAGGTAAAAGGTATTTCAAAGGACTGCATGGCTGTGTAACACTTGCTGGTAAAAGGTAATTCAAAGGATTGCATGGCTGTGTAACACTCACAGGTAAAAGGTATTTCAAAGGATTGCATGGCTGTGTAACACTCGCAGGTAAAAGGTATTTCAAAGGACTGCATGGCTGTGTAACACTCGCAGGTAAAAGGTATTTCAAAGGATTGCATGGCTGTGTAACACTCGCAGGTAAAAGGTATTTCAAAAGAATTTTGTTAAGGGGACAATCTAAATGCAATCTGAATAATACAGGGCTTTAGAGGGATGTGTATGTGTGTTAGTGTGTGCATGTTAGTGTATTAGTGTGTGTGTGTGTGTGTGTGTGTGTGTGATAACAATTTTCTTTAACAATGTACCATTGAACTGTGAATCCCCTGTCACCCTGCTTTTAGGGGCCATTAGGTGTGTGTTTGTAAATATTTGTATATGTAGGAGATTAAAAATCAAAAACAATTCTGCAATGACGCTGTGCACCAGACTGTTAATGCCCTGCCCTCCCACTTAACACCCCCCCCCCCCCCCTCCACGCCCCTCATTCCTCCCCTTCCTCACTCCCATCTGCCCTCTCTCTGTTTTTGCGTATGTCAGGCTGTTTTGAACCCAGCATGCAGAGTGAGGAAGAGCATGTCAGCGAGGACTTGATGGAGAAGATGAGGGAGAACGGATTCTGGAACTGTGCACAGCGTGGCCTGTTCATCTGGGCACTGCTCTTTCAGCGCCACCACTTGGCCTACCTGTTTTTGGAAGAATGGACAGGACCAGTTAGGTGAGCATAACATTAATCTCTCTCTCTCTCTTACTTTTTGCGTCACAAAATTGGATTCTGCTTTGATTTGGGGTTTTTATTTTCCAGAGGGATGTCTTAAGACGATGTTGTCATTATAATTGTTGTTGATGTCATCAATGATAATTACTGGCTTTTTCCATCCTCTCCCTCTTCTCCTGCCCCTGACGTGACATGATTTTGTAACCTCTTTGCATTATAATCAGACATCATTGCTGCTTCTTGCCAGGATCAGCGTTGTTCGCCAGTTGTCTGCTGCAGAGTCTCTCCCAAAGAGTTGAAAGCAAACGCTTGGTGCACTTGAGACGGGAACTTGAATGGCTTGCAGAGTAAGTTGAATCCAGCAGCTGAGGTAATGTTGATGATGGTTACATAGCAAAAAGTAAAAAAGGTTGTGCAAGTGATTGTGCAAAAAAAAAAATCTGAAATGGTTAGGTTGAGAACTGCACAAGGATAGCAACACAGGTGCTGTCACTGAATGGATGTTGGTGAAATTTTTACTGCGAAAAAGATGCCAGGCCCAATGACAGCCTGATAACAGATCCTGTTTTCAAAACAGAGAAATGTTCTTTAGAAGTAGACGATGACCCACACAAGGAGGTGACAGACAGCATTGCATCAGTGATGCTGAAGGCAAGGTTTGTGTTTGGACTTCAAGATGTGGACTTGCTTTAAGACATCCCTGAAAGGAGTATATTTGTGCACTAAGCAGTGTAGAAGGTAAGAGTTCTTTTATGTATATGGTCAAGTGGGAGAACTCTCCTTGAATCCAAGTATTTCCGAGAAAAACGCCTGATTCTCAGAGGCAGGAAAATCAAACATCTGAGGGGAAAAAAGTCCGCTGAAAAAAGAAAATCATGAAACACTTAATTACTTCAAATCTCACATGGTATTCAGTTTTTCCAGTCCAGATTTCCATGATTTTAACGTTCAGTGCCGTGCTGCATGTGATCATTATGGTATATTGTGGTGCTTCTGCATGCAGTAATCAGACCAATTCAGAGGTGGGCAAATTTATAGATGAACAACACTACTTGTTCAGCCATTTTTACTGGTTGATGATGCTTAGACTTTGGTTTTTGGGAGGGAAATGTGACGTCTTGCATGTCACGAATTAAATCAAGACAGGATGCTTGAGAAAGGCTCAGTTGTCAACTATTGGAGGTTTAAATAGACTGAAAAGACCACAAAATGAACAATTTTGGTCAGCAGTTTTTGACATGTTTGTGGAAAGTGAGCAGGCTGGGAATGGCACAGTGTTATTTTTTTCGCTTTGTTCAAAAAGAATTGAACTATGTCAAATGCAGTGGTAAGAGCACTTTTTGAACAAGTGCTCTGTAAGCAGCACACTTTTTGAACATGTGCACTGTAAGCAGCACACTTTTTGAACATGTGCACTGTAAGCTGCACACTTTTTGAGCATGTGCACTGTAAGCAGCACACTTTTTGAACATGTGCACTGTAAGCAGCACACTTTTTGAACATGTGCACTGTAAGCAGCACACTTTTTGAGCATGTGCACTGTAAGCAGCACACTTTTTGAACATGTGCACTGTAAGCAGCACACTTTTTGAACATGTGCACTGTAAGCAGCATGTTGATGCTTTGAAAGCTCTGGACTGCAATCAGAGCAGCCTGATGGATGAATATTTTACCCCTTTTTTTTAAACAAACATGCATGGTTTTAGTTTGATTGTGTAACAGCCCTGATAATTGATATGCCATATGTATCCATGTGGTGGGCTTGTTTATAAACATCAAGAAGTGAGACGCACAAAGTGACAATAATGGTGTCCACAATCAAAGATATTGTTTTGTCATACCAAGTGACATGCATGAGTGTAGAAACAAGTTTAAAAAAGGAATCTTTCTAGAAATTAATGAAATTGAAGTATACATGCCTTTTGTGCGTGTGTGTGCAGTATTAGTGTAATTGTGTGTGTGTGTGTGTGTGTGTGTGTGTGTGTTATTAGGCATGTATGCAGTTAATTATTTCTTTTGGTATTTTCTTTCAGTTTTCTTTGCTTCCTCCATAGTAATTTGCCCATCATGAGGAGACCTTCAAAGGATTTTCAAAACTGAATCAATTCCATTTCGATGATGATTGGGGGAGGTCACTCACTGTGTCCCCTCCCCCCACCAGTGTGTTGCCCCTTTACCCTGCTGGGGTGTAGGCAGCTCCTGGACCCTAACCTTTTTCAGAGATTTTTTCAAGTCAGCTGTTCTCCGTCTGATGGTGGTTGAAATCCCCCCCATGGGATACCGGGGGGTCTTTATACAAATAGTTTCCCCTCCTTCTGGACATTCTGTGCTAGTAACGTCCCCTTTTCTTTCCTTTGGCTCTCAGTAACTCTGTCCTTTTGCTGTAATGTTGTCTACTGTCCTTTCTGTCTACCATATCTTTTATCTGTCTTTTTTCCATACCTCTTCCCACAAATTTATGCACTCAACGAAGTTGGAGTGAACTGACTATACTTTCAAGTATAGTGTGAGTATCCCAACAGGGTAAAACGAGTTCACACGCTACCAGATACTGGAATGCTGAAGAAGAAGAAGAAGAAGAAGGTGGTTGAAATGACTGTAAACAACAGGCAGCCTCCAATACTCACAAAATTCTCACTTCATTTCGTGATTGATGTATTTTCTTCTGATCCTGTTGGTGGTATCATTCTAGTTTGTATTTCATGGATGTTGCTTGAGACTAGAAAATATTAACAGAACCTTTGTCCGTCATGTATCTTAATGACAAAGATTATTAAATGCAGTTTTTGTCGAAAGATTGTTAAGTTGTGAAGGGCTTGGTTTCATAAGAACTGATCATTTTGGGGAAAATGCTGACATACAAGGCACCCGAATACTGTAGAACCAGGTTTGAGTTAGATGTGTTTTAAACGATGGCAATGATAGCACAGACGGTCAGTCTTCAGGCATGCTATTCTACCACTTCTCCCTCGCTCCCCACCCTTCCAGCCACTACCCCCCCCCCACCCCCCCCCCCCCCCACATACACACACACTCTCTCTCTGTCTCTCTCTCTCTCTCTCTCTCTCTCTGACTGATTAATGTGCTTACCTGGCAAAGGGCATGAATGGCTGAACTCACGCACACAAATGGTAGATGTTACCTAACAATGTCTTGAAAGCGTTGAGTTTTTGTTTGTTTGTTTTTGTTGTTACAACTTTTGTGTGTGCTAACAGTAATAGAAAAAAGGTGTTTCCCCCATTGATTTTGATAACTTTTTCTTAAACTTATCTGACTCTACTGTTCTGTGTTAACTCAGCTTTGGTATAGGTAACTAGAAAGATGATGGTAGTAAATAAAATGACCCAGAGAGTTATCATGCCATTGTATCTGAAGGTCATGATACTGAGACATCCGTAGTTGTTTCACTTTTTTCAAGACATTTTTTGGAGAGGTGTTGACTGTGACATGGGTAGGAGTAGGCTTTATAGTTGCTGTGCTGTTTGTTTGCTCAGAGGTGTGAGTTGCTTCAGGATCTAGGCTGTTAGGAGGGTCATTTCTTGAGCATTTGCTTTCCATCAGGTTTTCTTTGCATTATGTGCACAAACTGTGTCGGTAAGTCTTCTCGGATTTCTTCTGATTTTTGTAATGTTCAGTCAGATTCAGGACAGCCTCTTCCAGGTTTTGTTGCAAATTTTCTGTCTTCTGGTTGTGTAGTTTAGAGAGTTTTCATTCAAACGTGACGATATTGCCATCTCTTCCTAATCATGCACATGATTTCATTTTTTCCTGTGAGCACTTGATAGATTTTCTATCATCAAAGAGCGCATGCTTACACAGTTTGCGTATGTCATTTTTGTTGTTGTTGATTTTTGCAAAGATGCAAACCTGATAGGCAGGTAACTTGTTGGATGTGTAATGTATTTTTCTTTCGCAGTCTGAGCATTTCAAAGGTTTTTCTTTTGATCTGTACAATTTACTTCAGTATCTGTTGATGGTTCTCTCTGTCCCTCTCTCTCTCTTTCACATACATACACACACACATGCACGCACACACAACTGTAAATGTAGTGCTGACAGTGATAAGTAAGTACCCGAGATCTGACCAGTGAGTTGGGCTAATGCATAGGTCAGGCATCTGCTAGATCAAGTCTGTGAGACCTTGTCTTAAATCCTTAAATTCAGCCATCCATGGAGCTGTTCATTCTGTTCACTGTGGTCTAGACCACACGCAGTGACACTTCCTTGAGGAAACTGAAACTTTGGCTTTGCTGGAAGGGAATCACCAACACAGTGTAAATTTTGTGCTCTTCTCTCCCTACCTCCCTCACTTCCTTTGTGCATGTATGTATGTTTGTGTGTGTGTGTGTGTGTGTGTGTGTGTGTGTGTGTGTGTGTGTGTGTGTGTGTTTCTGTTTCTATGGAATATGTTGATGCAGCATGTGTATACTTCCTTTGTATTGTTACTGTCATTTTTTTTTTGAAAAAGCGTTTCTATGAGTTATTGATTTATATGTCTTATTGTTAATTGAGTGTTTATACTTCATTACTGCTTATTGTTGTGTTACTTTAAAAAAAAAGTATGTACATGAATATTCAAGAAAAAAAAGTTGACTCTGATTCGTGCACTCTCACACATATGCATGCGCATCCACACACACACACACACACACACACACACACACACACACACTACACACACACACTCATTATCAGTCTGTATCCTTAACATTCGAATTAATCAAAGCTTACCGGTGAATGTTTTCAGGGTGTGGGAGAAGCGAGCGGTGGACTTGCTGAACTTGTGCTACAAGATGGACAGACGGCTGACCCACAGACTGCTGCTGAGGCCGCTTCCTTACTGGGGATTCCCTTTCCAGCAGGGTCACTTACCTTGCTGCTGCGGCAGTCCATGCACCTGCCCTCTGGCAGATCCCCTGCACTACTGGCCCAGTTTGCTGGACCTGGCTTGCCACTTCCAGGCACTGGAGTTTGTCACCCACTCAGCGTGTCAGACCAAGATTGCCGACCACTGGTATGAGCATCTCCCCGTGGCTTTGCTCGCTTGAAGGTAAGAGGCTTTCATCTGAAACATAGAAGTTTTGATTCTCTTTTTGTTTTTTCTTTTTTCTTTTTTTTTCTTTAATCTTTGGCAAAAAAAAAAAAGAAAAAAGTATTCTTTCACTGACACATTGAAATAGATGGTTATTAACACACACCCCCCCCAGCCCCCATCCCTAACCCTCCCCCAAATAGTACATGAAGTTAAGTTTCAAGTTTTCGTTATCATAGCCCAGCCGGTCACTCAGAGCTGTTTTCAGGGCTGTTATAGAAAAAAAAAAAAAACAAACGTAGATAATGACGAGGTTTTCAAACTATTGACATCACAATGTGAACATCAAAAAGATCTTGACCTGAAAAAGAAAGAAAAAAACAAACGTAGTAGATAATGATGAGGTTGTTAAACTATTGACATCACAATGTGAACATCAAAAAGATCTTGACCTGAAAAAGAAAGAAAAAAACAAACGTAGATAATGATGAGGTTGTTAAACTATTGACATCACAATGTGAACATCAAAAAGATCTTGACCTGAAAAAGAAAGAAAAAAAAAACAAACATAGATAATGATGAGGTTGTTAAACTATTGACATCACAATGTGAACATCAAAAAGATCTTGACCTGAAAAAGAAAGGAAAAAAACAAACGTAGATAATGACGAGGTTGCTAAACTATTGACATCACAATGTGAACATCAAAAAGATCTCGACCTGAAAAGAAAGAATGAAACAAACGCAGATAATGATGAGGTTGTTGAACTATTGATAGCTTATGGACTACTGCAAAGCTACTTAATTTCAATGTGGGTTAAAATTTTGATAAACCAGATACTTACAAGTGTCTTTTTTGTACCAGCCAATGGTGCCTTTTCTTTCCGTGTCAGATGATAGGATTATTTTGTTTCCAAGTAATTTGAGTAACCGCTTAATTTGAAGCACAACTTTTATTTCCCAGTAATGCAGGGTTCACTAAGTTTTCAGCTGACTTTTTTTATTCAAGATCTGGCAGGTTTGAAGGGAATAAATTGTTACAATTTTTCTGCTGATCAGTTGATATAATCTTTTTTTCCAGTTTTTCCATCAGGTCATGTGATGCAGATTCATACTTTTAACGTTGGGAATCATGTTTTTGAGCAAACAATGTATGTAAAGCAGCAAGAGTTGACACGTTCATTAGTAGTTGGACAGAAGACCTACCTATTGCTTAAATCATTGCTAATACCAACACCCCCCAACAAGCTAAACTCTTGATGAAATAAAGACGGTTTTGAAAGAGCACATTCAACCACAGGAGTCGGTGATTTGTAGGGGAGCAAAGTGTTATGCTAGGAAGCAAAGATATGATGAGTCAGTTTTCAGAGATTAGCCTCAGAGTGTGAATTTGGGAACTTTCTAAACAAAGCCCTCAGAGACATGTTTGTAACAGGACTGAAAGACTCGGACCTTCAGAGAAACCTTAGAAGTGAAAGAACAGTATCATTCACCAAGGAAGTTTAAATCGGCCACACACGTAAAGTTATTTTCACGCCACTTTCCCAGCGGTGGAATGCACAGAGTAAGTTTAGGGAACAGTACAACACACCAGCTGCTGAAACAGCAGACTGACAGTGTGGGACAGTGGAAAGCACCTTGCATAGTTGGGCAGCAGGTGGGAATGCGCAGGGCACAACCCACAGGCACCAGAAAATGTGTACAGATATGGACAGCAGCATGATGCGTCTACATGCAAGTTCAAGACATGTGAGTGCCATGCTTGCCATAAAGAAAGGCCATTTGCCCAGTATGTGGAAAAGTTCTCACCAAAATCATAATAATTTCTTGGAAAAGCAGCATGTTGTTTGCAGAGGGAAGGATGAAGAACAAGAAGAGAGTCAACTAGGAATGTGTCATCACTCCCAGAAAGGGAAGAAACCATGGCCATCAGGTTTAGCAAACCGTGACAGACAGTGAGGAGTCTAGCTTTGAGACAAATACAGGATCAGCCAAAAGCAGCAAAGGGAGAGACACCTTCCACGAAAAATTCAACCAGAAGCCACTCAGAGAACACCTGTAAAGCTTACTATCTACTCAGGTGCACAGTTACCTTTGCAGGGTGCCATAGATGTTGTAGCTGAACATAACCTTACAGAAAACAGACCTGGACCTCTCTGGTAGCAAAGGTCACTGGCCACCCAGCAATACTGGGTTGGGGTTGGTTGTCAGCAGTAAGAATGAACTGGCAAGTGCCATTTGTCAAGTCAACAGGCTGTCGTCATTGATACTGGATTGCAGTCATGAACAGGCATGAAGAAGTCTCCAGAGAGGAGGCAGGCATTATGAAGAAGATCAA
>JADBJO010014807.1:2500-10000 GCA_016801955.1 Conus betulinus
GGCAAATAAAAGAAATGGAAGATTACAAAGGAAAGAGAGGGGATATGGAACGTGTGTGTGTGTGTGTGTGTGTGTGTGTGTGTGTGTGTGTGTGTGTGAGAGGGAGAGAGAGAGAGTGTGTGTGTGTGTGTGTGTGTGTGTGGTGTGTGTGTGTGTGTGTGTGTGTATGTTTGAATTTGAGAAGTAGTGATAGCAATAGTAGTAGAAATAGCACCAGGATCGATCAAATCGCGTCTTTTCATACAGAGTGGTGACAGACGAGAAGAGAGAGAGAGAGAGAGAGAGAGAGAGAGAGAGAGAGAGAGAGAGAGAGAGACAGACAGACAGACAGACAGACAGACAGACAGACAGACAGACAAAGTTTGTGTGGGGATACGTGCATGTATGCAGTCCCGCGTGTGTGTGTATGTGTATGTGTGTAATGGTGCATGCATAAAAGAAAATGTACTAAAACCAGATTAAAGTTAACACATTACCGGACTACAAATCAAACAAAATTTGGTTTTGAAACGTAAGTGAAGACTGAAAAAAAACTGCCACAGACATGACTGATAAACATAGTAAGTGGCTCGGAGATACGTCCAGTGAAAGAAAATGTGATCCCTTGAGAGAACATCACGTTTCGCTGCATATCACATTCTGTGGCAGGTCAGGTGTTGGAACTGGACATGAGATGTAGTCCTGAGAGTATCTAGGTTTAGTTAATTAAAGCTGAAATTAAATTTCTCTGCTATACAAGCCACGAATTCGCAGTTGTTGAATGCTTTTGAGGTGATGGAAATTGAAACCCATGTTTTGCTATAATATGTGAAGTGGGGTCGTTCTGACAATTTCTGAAATAGCCTCAACCTATCGGTTTAACAGTTGATAGGTTTTCGTAAAAATGAAAGGTATGGTAAGTGGGTATGTGCGTATTCCAGGTTTGGTACCTTTTCGTGGATCTGATTATTCCAGTTTAATCAACTTTTTCGCAGATCTGTCAGCAAGCTCCTTACCCGGCTTTCTGCTCTGGAGGTTCATCTTAAAGAAAGAAAAGTTAAGTCTGTTTACTTTACATACCTTACACGGGTAAATGACCTTTTTTTTAAAAAACACAATATTTCAATCTAGAATTTTTCGTCAAAACTTTTCATCGATTGTGAGCACTGAATTCTAAATTACACAAAATAGCACTTGCAATATTGACTGTGGTAAATAAATTAGATATGTCTAAACCATAAGCATGGCTATAATTTCAACAATGGTTTTTCATATGATTTTGTTCTACCTTAAGCAAACCGAAGAACAAAATAAGATGGGGATTCTTAATTACATATTGGTAAGTCATCTGTATACCTTGAGATGGGTTGGAGTACTAACGCACCATGCAAGTCTGCATGTTGTATTGCTATCAATGGCCATTATCTTGCTGATTTAGCCCCACCATATTTCGTGTGTTTTCAAATCAAAAGCTTGAATTAAGAAAACATTTGAAAGACAAAAGTTTGCTCTTATCACATTCTTTAATATTACAAAGACGTTTGACAGTGTACGGTGTGCTAGATTGCTATTCAAGAAATAACTGGCAAAATCTGGTCATTTCTATTTTACTTCCATGTCGATCTTGTCTATATTTCTGTGGAAAGACTGGATACGGAATATTCTTGAAAACGTGATATTTCTTTCTGTTTGATTTCTGACGTTCTTTGTATTCCATTCCTTTAAGGCTGAAAGGTCTCTTCACAATCTTTTGTTTATCACATATTGCCAGCACGTTTGTTGTTACTGTAACTTGTGTTGTTGTTATTGTGATGGTGTTTGTTTCAACGCTATTATTCCATTATTTGGGATTAGAGTAGTTTGTGGCCTGAAGAATTGTTTCGTTTAATATTGAATAACTGGTAATTTGCATTCCGTTCATTTCCACATACGCTCGCCTCTCTCTCTCTCCGCTCCAATTCCTTTCTCTCTCTCTCTCCTCTCAAGCCCTCTCCCCGCTCTCTCTCTCTCTCCTCTCTCTCTCTCTCTCTCTATGCTGTTGTGTGTGTGTATCTAGGTGTGTGTGTGTGTGTGTGTGTGTGTGTGTGTGTGTGTGTGTGTGTGTGTGTGTGTGTACGTGCGAGAGAGAGAGAGAGAGAGAGGGGGGGAGAGTTCTATAAAACGGTCAGTATAAGAAAGAAGCAAACAAAACATGAAGGCTGTCACCAATCAAGGCCCTGGCGCGGCTTTGTTCCAATCCAGTTCAAAGTGTGTGATAGCCGGACCTGACCAGGAACGTGATCAGACCGAGAGCGTGAAATGACCTCAAAACATCTTGTGGAACATCTTTGGACGCCCTGTGCTCTACATCTTCAAATAGGTTTTGAAGAAGAAGTAAAAGAGGCAGAACAAATTGTTTGGAGCAACTCTTCTAATATCTGAAACACTGGATATGCGCTCTCGCACAACGCACACGTTACGCACGCACACACACACACACACACACACACACAACACACACCACACACACCACACACACACACACACACACACATGCACGTTCTCATGCACGCACGGACAAACAAACAAACAAGCACACAGATCAGTTTCAAATGGAGCGGACTGATGGCTGAGAACGAAACAAAATTTAGAAAGAGTGGGGGTTAGTTGCCGCCAAGGACATTGACAAACAAAGCACAGGACAAGACACGATGCATTTCGACCTCTTGGGTCTTCTTCAAGCAGCAAAAAAATAGATCACATTTAACATTTAGGACAGTACAAACAAAGAACGAAGAGAGACGTATCTGATGTCCATGTGGTTGTGCTGTGAAGAATGGCCGACAGAAGGCACACAGATCGTTGAACTGGGATGGAGAAATGAACCGGGATTTTATATAGAATTATGGGTTAAGGTTAAAACACAGCGAAAGAGAAAAAAAAATAGGGACACACACACACACACACAACCACACACACACACACCATTTGAACAAAAAAACAATATTAGCATGCTGAACAATGCTAGTATGTTGAAGAAAACGCCCGTGTCCTACAACTTCACTGTGTCCAAGCTCTCATATTAGTAATACTGTGCCGAACAATATATCTCTGTGTCAAGCAACATCACAATAACTTTATAGAAATGTTTTGCTGTGAACTACATTATTACTCCTACTAAGTCAAAGACTACTGATTTACTGAAAAATACGACAGTGTTTGAAGAAGGTTGCCCCTATTTTGTGTTAATAAGCAAAAACTGGTCGGCGAGGGGTTGGGGGAGGGGAAGGGGGGAGGGGGGCGAAGGGGGGGGGTGAGGAGGAGGGTTCTTCGGCTTTTCATCACTTTCGCACCTGGAGATATTCTGTACACTGCCGGACACTGACCCCACAAACAACTCTGTAAATGTCTTGAAGATTTCCGTACTGTTTTCAGCCATATTGGGCACAGACAGACAGACAGACAGACAGACAGACAGACAAACAGACAGGACGGAAGTTCCTTTCTTGATCCACAGGGTATGTTTGAGTGCAAAAATATAAAAACAAGGAACGACGAGAGTGCAATTACAAAAAAAAAAAGAAGACATCAGATGTAATGTCTTATTTTTTGTTTGCTTGTTTCCGTCTTTCTGAACTTACGAGAGAGAGAGAGAGAGAGAGAGTGACAGACAGACAGACAGAGAGGGGTGGGGGAGACAGTCAGACAGACAGACCGACAGACAGACAGACCGACAGACAGACAGACAGACAGACAGACACAGAGGGTGACATGGAGAAGAAGGAATAGCAGAGGAGATACATAGACAGTCAAAAAGAAACTGAAATCATCCCCCCCCCCCACCCCCCCCCCCCCCCCCCCCCCCCCCCCCCCACACACATACACACACACACACGCGCGCACGCGCGCGCGCGCGCACATGCACACACTTAATCATTGGCTTTTGCTCATTTCCTCTTCAGACTGGAACATGGTCTTAATGGCCCTCATTGACGAAAAGAAACTAATCAAACTTTCACAACAGGGATCGGACCTTCCGTGTCCTTTCAATTTTGTCCTGCATTTTAAAGCTTTCTGTGAGAGCCCGTGGGAAATCAAAAGATTCAAATGTCTGGTCGATCAGATTATTTCCTTTATTTTATATATTCTATTTTCCCTTCATGACTAATAAGTTTCTTTTATGGAAAAATCTCTAGGGTTGATTGGGACATTAAAAGTTTGAACTTTTCGGCTAAGTTTGTTTTTACAGTGTTTGTATATTTGTTGTTTTTTGTTTGGGGATTTTTCTGTTACTCTACCAGCTTGGCAACCTTTTCGCCCATCTTTGTGTGTTTTTATTAGCGGCTTACGCAAAAAAAAAAAAAAAAAATACTAAATTTATATTAATCAAACTTGGTCGAAATGCAGACGAACCCATAAAAGTTATGTGCAGACCCCTATTGATCCGTGGCATGGATTCAGGATCGTTCGGTGTAATTATTTCAAATTCGTATTTGCCCAAACCCGATAACTGATTGTAAGAAAACTTGGCGCGCGAAAAGATCAAATCTGGCTGAAACAAGAGTCATTAACTCTTAAGGCGGACTCAGGGTGATTACCTGGATAGAACGGCGGATCCAATGCGTTTTCACATAATTGACAGAACTATCACTTACTTGGACTTAGATGTTCCTCTGTCTGCGTCGATGAGGCAGTCAAAGCGCTCCACTGTGCACAGTCCCCAGCCAGTTTGCTGGTGTCACACTCCATCCTCTGTCAACGAGTCTGAGGTCTCTCTCCACTGTCTGTCGCCAGCTCATCCTGGGTCGTCCTCTTTTTCTCTGGCCTGCTGGGGTCCATTTCATGGCCTGGTTTGCAGGTCTTGAAGAGGGTAATCTAAAGACATGACCCAGCCAGTGGAGGCGCCGTCTGTAGATGATGGTGACACGGGGGAGCTGTTTGGACCTCTCCATGACCTCTTCATTTGGTATGCCCAAGATCTTACGTAGACACTTGGTGTCAATAACGTTGACTTTCTTCCCTGGGTGGTCTTCAGTTGCCAGGTTTCACAGCCGTATATAGCAGCGTGAAATCACACTGGAGTTATAAAACTTCATTTGATTCCAAGGGAGAACTATTACAAACCTTTTACCAAAAAAAAAAAAAAAAAACATTGTAAAGTTATTATGTAGACCTGATGAATATCTACAAAGTAAAATATTTTGATTAAGTGTTCAAGCCCTTCAGCGATGTAAACATTAACTGTTTCACCCATATCCTGTTTTTTTTTAAAAATGCTACACGGGTTAATCCCTTTCAATCTGTGTCAGCAATTACTTTCCCCGGCAGAAAAAAATGGGTGTCACTCCCACGCTGACAGAAATAATTCGATCGACCTTTGCAGGTTTCTTTGCTGCCCTGAGTACCTTCTATTTGTTGTTGTTTTATTTCCTTTTGTTTTCTTTAACAGAACTGAACACTGATGATGCCTCAATAAATTGCCTCTATCCTTCCCTTTGTGTTCTTCGTGTTTTTTTGTTTTATTGTTTATTGATTTCACCCTTCTCATACATTGTCGGTACAATAGCACCCATACTTTTAACTCAGTGTTTTATATTTCAATTGCTATTCACACAATCATGCTGAAATTTTATGATTTTATTAACAAAAGGTCTAAGCATGTGTCGTCAAAAATGCAGTTTCGTTCCTTAATAAACAAGTAATCCAAACAACAAAACGTCTATTTCAGCTGGTGCATGCCATTACCAAACGTCACGGCATTCAGGACACATGTATTTCTGTATTTCATCATGATCAACGATGATGGGGTTAAAATGATAATGGATCCCTTGGGAAGGTCCACATCTGGCAGAGATTCGATTGCGCGGCCATCACATCAGGGTCGAAAAAAAAACCCAGACACCTGTGGTGTCAACTGGACATTTCTATTAAGTCTTGAAAAAACTCTTCTCATGAAGTCAACCATGTTCCTTTGTGTGCGTCCCGTGCTTCTGAGCATACTCAGCCACGACTATGGGTTTACTGGGGATACAGGCAATCTATTTTTTTTTTATATTTTTTGCTCTCATTTGAGTATCGAACCCTCAACACCTCTTTCATAAGCCTGTACTGTGAACCATCAACACCTCTTTCATAAGCCTGTAATGTGAACTCTCAACACCTCTTTCATAAGTCTGTAATGTGAACTCTCAACACCTCTTTCATAAGCCTGTATGTGAACTCTCAACACCTCTTTCATAAGCCTGTAATGTGAACTCTCAACACCTCTTTCATAAGTCTGTAATGTGAACTCTCAACACCTCTTTCATAAGCCTGTAATGTGAACTCTCAACACCTCTTTCATAAGTCTGTAATGTGAACTCTCAACACCTCTTTCATAAGTCTGTAATGTGAACCCTCAACACCTCTTTCATAAACCTGTAATGTGAACTCTCAACACCTCTTTCATAAGCCTGTACTGTGAACTCTCAACACCTCTTTCATAAGTCTGTAATGTGAACTCTCAACACCTCTTTCATAAGTCTGTAATGTGAACGCTCAGTACATCTTTCATAAGCCTGTAATGTGAACTCTCAACACCTCTTTCATAAGTCTGTAAATGTGAACGCTCAATATCTCTTTCATAAGCCTGTAAATGTGAACTCTCAACACCTCTTTCATAAGCCTGTAATGTGTGAACGCTCAGTATCTCTTTCATAAGTCTGTACTGTGAATAAGCCTGTAGTCTGTGAACTCTCAACACCTCTTTCATAAGTCTGTAATGTGAACGCTCAGTATCTCTTTCATAAGCCTGTAATGTGAACTCTCAACACCTCTTTCATAAGCCTGTAATGTGAACAATACCTCCTTCATCAATGAATCTCTTTCATAAGCCTGTAATGTGAACGCTCAATACTCAATACCTCTTTCATAAGCCTGTCTTGTCCATTTGGTTTTGGCTAACATGTGTAACGAATGATGGACTTACACAATTTTTGGTGTGTGTGTGTGTGTGTGTGTGTGTGTGTGTGTGTGTGTGTGTGTGTGTGTCTGTCTGTCTGTCTGTGCGTGTGTGTGTGTGTGTGTGTGTGTGTGTGTGTGTGTGTGTGTAGTATGGGCAACCACGCACTCAAACAAGATGGATACATTACAGCTGATTTGATTACGCTTGCAATTCTCTAGGGACGGGGTGCACATGCGGGCACAAGCAAAACCAGCAGATGAGGATATCCGCCAACACAGACAAAAACTCCGTGGAGAGCTACGTTCCAAGGGAAGAGGGAGACCGACCATTTCCTCCCTAGTACAGAGAAATGGATGGAGGGGCGGAGCAGGGAACGGGGTGATGCACAGAGAGTGGCGTGGGAAAGTAATGTTTTAGGTGCCCTGACTGCCTCCGGTGATTTGGCCCAGTTATTAACGGGACAGAGAGGTTTGGGAGGGGGGGGGGGGGGGGTGGATGGGGGAACGCAAAAACATGGATGGCTGTTTTTTTGCTTGATTTTTTTGTTTGTTTGTTTTCCCTGTTCATCTTCTGTGCACGCTGTGCAGTATTACTCCATA